>JANSTP010044456.1:0-14555 GCA_025330745.1 Cladonema radiatum
CAGAGAGGTCAAATTTGCCGTTTTAGAGGGTCTAGAGTACAAAATTTTCTTCCTCGCCCAACCATGGTGGGCGAAAACTTTTAGGCAGTACAAATTAAGATAAGTTGGACAGAGTTATAAAAAATCCTGTATCTGCCCCTGGAGACAATTGAATTACATTTTCTTCTGATAACTCGAACTTTCGTTATTTTGAACTAATTTTTAGGTCCCGTGGACGTTCGAGTTATCGAGAGTTTACTGTAGTTGTTTACTGTAGTTGTTAACTTACTCGCATCTTTCTAAACTTATATGTTTTATACATTTTCCATTGAGTTATACATATTATACATTTAGTTTCTTTTATTTTCTTGGATTTTTCCGGTTCATAAATTTTTTTTTCACGAGAATGGGAACATCATTTTTAAAATGCCGAAAATTTTTGCTGCAAATTTTCTTAAAAAATTTTCACTCTCGGAAGTTTTTTTTTGAATATTTGAGGATACTGACATAGAAACAGAGTGTAAAATTACGATATCAATTTCCAACTCATAGAAAGGAGGTTTTCAATGTTTTTTTGTAATAGATTGATTCTTCGATATGCAAAGAACAAAATGGTGTGATTTTTTTATTTGGTACCATCCCTTGTTTGGAGAAAATGACGTCATCAAATTTGCACGAAAATGTAATATGCAAAGTTAAATTGGTTCGATCTGAAAAACCAAAAATATTTAGGTTCTAGCCTTTTCCTAGAAATATTGAGAAAATACATATCTACAAAAGTGTGTCTCAGTTTTTGATTAAGTTTTTCCTTGTGTAGTAGACTAGTTTCTAGTCCATTCTTGACAATTCGGGAATTAGGAAACCGCTGGCCAAAAGCGTCGCATATTTGCCGTACGGGAGAAAATCAGGAGAATGGACTAGTAAATAACGTAAATTGCTCCATTAGAGATTTAGAAGCTACCAGGCTGAATTCGGCCTGGCGGCAAATCTTTGAACTTTGATATAGCGAAGCAAATAACTTTGGGAAGTTTTGTCTACACTAAGAACAAGGCTATAAAAATCATCACTTTCTAAGATGAAAATCGACTGACAGCATGAACATATACCTATGACTTTCAAGTTCAAACTTCAAGTAGCTAGGTTTACTTATTTTTCTTTGTGGACATTGTGTGTAAATACATGAAAATATAACTAAACAAAGTTAGCTAGCTAGCACTATCTAGCTGCTGAGAAATTGGATCAGCTAGCAAGCAGTAGCTAGCTGAAAAAAAATATTCTAGGTAGTCAGTCAGCCACTTAAGTTAAGACAGGAAAATGTTCATTAGAGGTGAGGATTATTTACAGTAGTATGATGAGAAAGTGAAGTTTTTATTATTCATTAATTCAGTGTATATGCATGCACAGGCAAAGATGGTTTATCAACTCTTGATAAGCAAGATTTTCAGATGTCAGAGAAGCAAAATTTTAACCTAGATAATTTGTAGACTGAACACAAATGATTGGCAATTTTTGGGTTTTTGGGTAGATATACAGTTATAGCATGGAAAAAAACTGGAGTAGCTAGCCCAATAATGTAATGTTGGTAATAGTTTGAAGTAACATAGCAACCAACCGTTATCATTGGCCAAAACGTCTTCAGAATTCTTAATGTATACGTGTACCAACTTTGGTTACTACATGCAAAGTATATAAGAGTTTATAGAAGTTTTCCAAAATTGACCTTCTTATGACGTCATAGGTCGTTGCTATAACAACCAACCGTCCCAACTAGCCTAAAAATTTTCAGAATTATTTAATATGTGTACCAAGTTTGGTCACTGAAGGTAAAGTGCAGGTGAAGCTATATAAAATTTTCCCGATTGAAACTATTTTCTGTTTAATCTATAGAAAATTTCTTACTGAAAACATCAGGATTAGTTGAGAGGTTTCACTTAAAAATTTGACGTTTTCTCATTGGGTGTGGTCGCGAAAAAGTTTTGGAACCAAAATGTTTCTTACGAAACTTTGTTTATTATTCATAAAGTTTCATCATGTCTCGATAGGTAGTTTTTTAGTTACAAACGGAAAGAGGGCTTTCTCCCCCAGAGGAATAGAGTTAACCCTATTTTTGACATTGATTTTAAAATTAATATCTAGATAGGCCTCACGGGTTTCCACTCTCAGCGATAGCGACGCAAACTATAGGATTGGCCACCATGTTAGAAGGGACCAGATTTCAGCTAGCGAGGTGCGAAACGTAACCTCTTCAAAACATAGATTTATAGAGAATAACATTCACAACTGTATTAAATAGAGTTTTGGACTAAGTAGTGAATGGTAAATATAAGAATTTAGAAAAGGCAGCAACCACTAAGATGAATTACTAAAAATTCAAGAAAGAATCAACGTTTATTTCCTGGCAGGTATTTACAGTGTTCATTTTTGAACTCCATGTTTTATGAGCTAAGTGATTCGTACCGGGCCTTTTTTAACACCCAGCCCAGGTACCTCCATAAATGAGGGAGCATAATAGCTATGGCCATAAAACTTTATACACTAATAACTAAATATCCTTCTGCCACACTTCTGTATAATTTTGATAGTGCGATGACGTTATCAAAAAACTTATTGACTTCATTAATTTTTGAGTGATGTCACAAAAAACCAGTTGTTTAGGTTTTCAGGCTAAATTTTAGGCTGGGAAAAATTTAGCTTGACTTTTTGCCATTATGCCTTATTTACTTTATCATATAGCAGAATTACATATTCAACAGTTATTATCTTAATGTCAGCCGGAAAACTGGAGTTTTATATTTAAACTCCGCAAAACGTAGGTCGCAAAGGTACCAGATTGGCGTTCCTATGACAACAATGGGATCCTTTTGGGTATGACTTTTGATTGAAAATGTGTGTTGGTAAATTTTGTTAAAATTCATAAAGTATTGGGCAATAAGCGGTTATATCTCAAAAATTATTAAAACAAAACTACAATTATGGTCAAAAACATATCCACAATGTCGCAAGCATCTTCAGTGTAACTCTGCACCACGAGCGATAATTGAAAGGAGATATTTTTGCTTGGAAAGACAGCAATTTATTGTGGGAATTATCTATATGAGCTTTGAGACTTGTGTGAATGGGTGAATGGGTGAAACCACCCAACGCCCTTCTTGGGTGTTACCAAATTTACCCAGTCGCATTTTAAACACTCAAAAACTGCATATTTAATGAAAAGTTAAAATCTCAAAACTGCTCAATTTTACACCTTCTGCCAACTATTTTTGTCCACTATTGTAGAAGGGGGGAGGGGACAAAAATATTTCAAAGATATTTCGGTAAAATATCTTCAAAATAGATATTACTGTATGTCATATCTGGTTACTTCAACAAATCCCATGCAGCTATAAGGCGTAAAAATGAGTAGAATAAAGCTGCAAGGCGTAACTTTCTTGGAATGCATCCAATGTGCTTTTGTTACGCATTTTGAAATTGACCCGAGTTGTTCAAACGAGATGCATTCTAACTAACTTTGATAAATAAGGAACTTGCTGTTATTCGATATACGAAATTTTATTCATTTAAACCTTAGAAATCCTCTCAAGAAATGTTAGCTGAGAAACCTTTCAAACGAGGTCTGGTGCTTGGTTTCTCATAAAAAGGCATATAAAACGTAAATGGCATAAAAATTGTAATTATTTGGAATGAAAATTAACTTTTAAACAGTGCTCAGTATTTTAAAAATATAGATTATCTGACAATTTAAAGGAGTCATAGACAGTCACCATAGCAACCAACCATCAACATTAGGCTAAAACCTTTAAGAAGCATTTGGGGTATATGCGTAACAACTTTGGTTTAACCATTAACCATTTAATGACTTCATAAGGCCGTTGCTAAGGCAGGCAGCCGTCAAAATGAACCAAAAAAATTTAGAACCATTTGGGATATACGTATACTACGTGAGGTTACTCAAGGGAAAGTACTGATGAAGTTATAAACATTTTCGAAAATTAAACATTCAATTAAATTATAGATTATTGCTATGGCAACCAATCGTAAAGTTTGGCCTTAAAAGCTTCAGAGGTCTTTGGAGTATATTTATGCCAAGTTTGTTCATTAAACAGTAAGTATAGGTTAAGTTACAAGAAATTTTCCTATCCTTATTATTCACAGCCTTCCATCCGAAAAGATTTTATGGGAAACGTCAGGAACATTAAAATGGTTTCTCTCCACGAAGTCTTCTGATTGGTTTTCGTTTTGAAGAGTTTTGAGCCAATGAATATCTTCGATACCTTTTTCGTTTTCCATATAAAGAGTGCTCACTTCTATAAAAGGAGCAAGACGCTACGTAAATTGTATATAGATAGCTGCACTCAGCGTCACATGACGCTGAAGCGTCGTATTGGCCTGCTAATGCAGTCCCAAATCTCTACGCAATCTTATACCTGTATCGAGGTTCTAAAATCTTAAACCCGTGCTTCAAATTATTTGTTTTGTTATTGATGCTGAAACTTTATATAGATCTGTTGGCGCAGCTCAAGCAAGAGATCGCAACGCGATCCGTTGTTGACAATGCCCTATCTGTTATTTATCAGAGATAAAAATACAAAAAGATAGGCTGTTACTACAGCAACCAACAGTTAAAATTTTTCTATAAATCTTCAGATTTATTTAGTTTTTCTGTGCTCCAAGTTTGGTTACTAAAGCCAAAGAACAGGTCAAGTTAAGACAATTTTTAAAATTGGCCTTTCAATGACATCATGGGCCATTGCTATAGAAACAAACAAGTAAATTTACCACAAAGTTCTGTAGAACCATTCGGGTATTATGCGTGCCAAGCTTGGTTAGTAATAATTAAATTACTGGTAAAGTTAAATATAAAAGATTTGAAAACTTGACTATATAATGACGCAACAGGCTGTTGCGTTGCAATGAAGAGCTTCTATTTCGCTTTCGTTTACCTAATAAGGAGTGCTCACTTCCATATAAGGAGCGCGATGCTACGCAAATTACATATAGAATACATAGCTGCACGTAGCGTCATCGCGATGCTGACAGTCGGTTTGGCCTGCTAACGCAGTCCCAGCTAGAGATCGCAACGCGATTCCTTCCTGATATTAAATATTTTTAAGTTTTTAATTGCTCTTAACTAGTATTATAGTATTATAGTATTATAGTAGAAAACTGAAGATTCTCTTTAAAATATACAGAACTCTTTTGGGAATGTGTGCACTAACTTTGATTACTACAAGCAAAAAAGTTCAAAAGTATTTCAAAAAGTGACTTTTAAGTGTTGTTATAAGACACTGCCATAGTAATTAACTGTAAAATTTGCCCGAAAAATATTGTAAACCATTTAAAGTATGTACACTCCTGGTTATTCGAAGCTCCACGGGGGACAGTATTTACTTCGAATAACTGGAGTTCAAATAACTGGGAAATTTACTTTAAATTGGGTTAAGTATTCCAGGGGGAAATAAAATTCCTTCGAATAACTGAAAACTTCGAATAAGTGCAGGTTCGAATAACTAGGAGTCTACTGTATGTGTACCAAGTTTGGTTAGAAAAAATTATTTACAGGTAGAGTTATCCAAAATTTAAAAAATTGTGTTTTTGATGACACCATAGGACGTTGCCATAATAACGAACCGTCAAAATTGGTCAAAGAAAATAAAGGCTAAGTACAGCTGAAGTTATTAAAAATTTCGAAAATTGACCTTTGGATGACGTCAGCTGCCTTTATAACAAACCGTCAAAATTGACCTAAAATGTTTTAAACCATTGGAGGTACCGTAAATCCTGTAATAAACGTCCACCCTGTTTTAAACGCTCCCTTCCAATAAACGGCCACCCTAAAACTTCAAAAATTAAATAAACACCCACCCTCTTTTAAACGATCCTCTCTTATAAAGCCCATCTTTTTACGGTCCGAAAGGGGTAGTTTATTGGAATTTTTTTCTCGAGCATAAATATGCCTGCTTATTTTTAGAAAGATTCTGCAATAACATATCATAAATATATTTTATTTATGCAATTTTGTCAAAATAAGTCATAGTCAAAATCAAAGTCAAAATAACCGTAAGTCTAAATTAATTCTATCTTTGTCTTTTTGCTCAAATCAGATTGGTTTTTAATAAACACTCACCCTCTATTAAAGGCCCCCCCAATAAACGCCCTCCCTTAAAGTTTGGAAATGAAATAAACACCCAGGGCTTACGGTAGAGAATTAGAGGACTTACGGTATATGAGTACCAAATTTGGTCACTAAAGGCACAGAACAACTGAAATTATTAAAAATTTTAAAATTGATCTTTTGATGACGTCATAGGTCGTCAACCATAGCAACCAACCATCAAATATGGTCGAAAAATATTTGCAGTCATTTGGTTGCCCCCGAAGCGAGCTTTAGCGAGTGACGAGGCATTTTGGGGCTCCCGTATGAGACTGCGATTTAGTTTGCTGCTTTTCGTAAGACCGAAATTCTGAAATTTAATATTTTGCAGAAAGGATTACGAAAGAGGACAATCCTCTTGGACTATTTTGCAGAATAGCAATTTTCAGTTTCACAAACTAAACACGCGGCTAAAACTGCATAATATACAGAATGGCTTTGTATTTTGACTACATACTTTTAAAGGTACCCCTTACTACAAGGAAATAGCCACCAAAGTAACATGAAGTGGTAAGTTATTGTAACATGAAGTACCAAAAATAATTTTCCATTGTTCAGTAAAATATCCACTTTTTTGATCCAATTGTCATTTTGGTGCCACTTTCGGGCTTCCTTTTCTTGACCTAACCGTGTTTTTGGAACCAAATTCAATTTTTAATTAACTTTAAACTGACCTAGATCATGGCCATGCCTAGATCAATAAATCTCGGTTAAGTAAAGGAAAATCGGGTTGACTTTTACAAGCATTGTGACCTTTTAAGTCTTTTTAGCCAGAATATTCAGACAGATGAGGACGTAGAGCTCCTCATGTTATGAACATCATCTGATGAGAGAAGCTTTGCAAGCTGCAATCTTTCAAAATAAATTATATAGGACTCAAAAGCTGCATTGAATATTTCTAAAGCTCATACTGAAAAACCTTAATACACTACCATGCAGCTAGCTGTATTTTTCACTTTGATCTCGACTATACATGTTTTCACAAAATCTTCCAAATTAGAATCATTTTTACCCTCTTAAAAGTTTTAAATTCGCACAATTGTCATTACGTATAGTTAAATTTTGACGTTCAACAGGTGATACCAGAGTGTTTATAGGAAAGGGTGTCTTGGAGTGGGTATTCATCCTGAAACCATGTATCCCTTGGCATTGTTTACATAACGTCATTGTCCACATGACAAATGGATCAATTTGAGCAATCAGCAAGATGCTTAGATAAATAATAGCCTATCTAAAGACCTACCTAGTCATATGTTAAAAAAGTAATCAAAATATTCAGCCAGAAGGAATTTCCTTTCATATAACTTAGTTCTTCTCTCTAATTTGAAGATGCTTTCTCTTCTCAGCATATGCACTAAGCTCTAGCAAGCCTCTTGCCTGCTAAAATATTTTTGAAGGTTTAGGATGTGTGAGCCAATCACAAAAAATGGAAACCATGCAAAGGAGTCTATCTAAATTACAAATACCAGCCATTTCTTGTGACAGTTGATGCTTTATATATCTCATGTCAATGTTAGCATCAGCAAATTTCAATCATGGCATAAGATACAATATCATGTTTTTATTTACCCAAACAGGAAGCATACGAACAAATAACGAAATCAATGGCTGCAGCTACAATTTGAAGTTTTTGGGCATTGGCAGTAAAAACTTAGATTATCAGCTTACCTTTTCAGACATGAAAGAAACATATTGGTGAAAAGAATTGACAAAATGACAATTTTTCACATGTTAGAATTCTGGTTTTCAAATGCGCACTTTCAAAAAAATAACATGATAAAGTTTCAAAGAAAAGCTTTTGTATTGTAATTTTAGTACGGGCATACTTTGAGATTTTGTCAAGATTCTAGACAAATGTTCGTTATGAGGGTTTTGAAAGACCAATGTATGCACATAAAGAAACACCATGGTTTTCAGTCTGGAGAGGTGGCATTCAGCTGAACCAGGGAGTAAATCCAGAATTTAACCCTATTTAACATAGGCTTTTTTATGTACATTAAAAGCATGGGGGCAGATAAAATTATCCTCAATTCTCAACTAAATTCAAAAAAACTTGCCACAAGTATTAAGTAACATGTGAACTTTCAAAAAGTGAAAAAATTGACCCCAAAAGTAACGTGAAAAAGTGATGACGTCATCAAAAATACCAAAGGTTGGCGATTTTCAAGGCTTTTCTATTTCCCATGGGGCTTTCCTAGAAAAGTTTTCAAGAAAATGACTATTGATTAAAATGAATCTCAATATATAGTAAGTACCATTTACTCCATATAAAAATTTTAGGGTTTTTGACCCATAAGTTTCTTCTAAGGGGCACCAAAAGAGAAAAAAAACATATTTTTTGATTTAGGGCTCTATCTTCGGAACTACGTTTTATTTTTTAATGAAACTTTGAACTCTGGTAGCAACAATTGAACTCTGTCTAGTTGTTCTGGTTGGGCATAGTCACGTGACAATTTGATGACCTTATCAATGTCACCATATTCGTGTTAATTCAAAAAATGTCAACTTCAGCAAAATATAATGCCATTTTGACGTTCATGACGTCATCATGACGTCAAAATATATTCTTCATGTTGTCGTCTACCGACCTGTGAAGTTCGAAGAGAAAAGGTGTAATGTAAGTCAAGTTACTGCAAAAAGAGCTTATAATTGGTCAGAAAATGTTACATCCACGCCTAAATAAGAGGCTGTGGTCAGGGGGTGTGAGAGTGATAGGATGCATTTTTTTGATGCAAAACTAAATTTTGGTCACAGTGTAAATATTTCTATTCAATTGTATTTTTGGTTTCTGATTAATTAAAATTGTTTTTGTTTTTGTTTTCGTTTTTTTTGTTTTTTGTTTTTTGTTTTTTGTTTTTTGTTTTTTGTTTTTGTTTTTTTCTTTTTTCTTTGTGGTGGTGGGGGTGGTGGCGGGGGGTAGTTCCCCCCTACCATGAAAGAACATAGTTAAAGTAAAATAGATTAGAGGGGTAAGATTTCTGTGGTATCATATTAATGTAAAATGATTGAATCCGGTTTTTAAATTAATTTTAGTAAAGATGGCCAGAAAGCACCATATATTGTCTCAGTGTTGAGTTTGAATATTGGAATGCAAATGTCTGAGGAACAGGAGGTTGAAGCTTGCTTTAGAAATCTGTTTCAAAGTACTACTAAGAGCTTTTAATGTTCCTTGGGAAAGAACAGACTTTAAATTTGATAAAATATCAATAGAAAAGAATAAATTTGCAGTGTGGTTATCAAGCTAAACATAGCTAATAGCTGACTAGGCATTTAGCTGTAAAGAATGTGTTTAATGACCTTGGTGTGGCTAACAAGATTTTTTGTTGCTAATTTTTAATATATACTGTTTAAAAGTATTATTAGCCTTGGATTCTCTTGAAAAAGGGATCAGCTTTCTAATATCTTGAAAGTGAGAATATCATTTTGCATGAAATATGAATATAATGAATTGTTATACATGGTTTGCTTGCTAGGTACAGAGATGTTAAAGAAGCTATGTAACTTTGTAAAAGAAGTAAGTGAGGAGGACACTTAAAATTAAGAAAGTTGGAGCTGAGCTTAATATAGCTGGCATGCTACAAAATTACGGGAACGGTGATGTTGAAATGATGTCTTTTCCAAGCTTTGTAGAAGTTTGACATTGACAATATAACATCGATGGAGCATTGTAGATGAATAATGACATAAAGATAAGTGAGACCTCTAACTTTGTGATTTTTTTAATTTCTTTCCATTTGTGTCTTTTATCAATATTGTGGACATCTTTCTCGTAAAAAAAGCCGAAGTCGCAAAGGGTGCACTAGCGAGAATCAAATTTTGAAAGAAATGTAAAATATACAAAGACAATTCTGCCACTCCAAGTCACTTCCATCAAATTTTCCATGTGATTTTCCACACTTTCTTGATTGGCATGAGGAATCCAGTATACTCATACTGATATTGATGAAGCGTATTGTCATAAAAATTTCCCCCCTAATATTTTAGAGATTTTCATATGTTACATCATAAAGACATTTTTTACGATTTAAGTATAAATTTTTTATTTGATATTACCATACCTGCCAAGGCCTCATAAATTTTACAGGGGAGACTTTGCCTTTCGTTTGATCATAGTCCACACCACTAACTGATCCGTGTTTTTTTGGGTTCTATGGGCAACAGATGTCTCAGCAACCACCAAATTTTTCTCATTAGTAATACCATCTTAAAAGTACATAAAGTAATATCAAAATTTTGCTGACAAATCTAATCCCTAAAAGTATCATCTTATCAGTTTTTAATTATGTCATAAATAAAATATCAATCTTTTATGCTTTAGGAGAAGGGTTGCTACGAAAATGGCTATAAATGGTTATTGAAACATATTTGCTCTTGCTCTTGAACTTACATTTGGTCTCAATGTTCCGTTTGTACTAATTTATGTATAGAAAATTTGAAAAAGGTTTGTAAAAACGACTTGTGGAAAGTTCCACATAAGGCTTTTTTAGGCCAATATTTCAGAGACTAATGGATTGCTGCATTCCTTTGGGCTTTAACCCTATCAAATGCTTTCTATCAAGTTCAAAAAATTTGAAATCTTTAAATGGAAAAATTTTAGAATTTAGATTATTTGAGAGGTCCAGATAAAAAATGTTTCAGAGGCAAAAAAAACCCTCCTGATGTGTTAAAAGTGAGCTAATTGGCTATATACATCTTTATAAAACAAATTAGAGACAGAAGTTAAGTTGTATGTGACAAAAAATAGTATGTTATATATATGATCAAATATAAATTGTTATGGAGAAACGCTCTCTTAAAGACCTCTAAAGGGATTCAATGACCGTATAAAAATTGGCGGTTGACAACAAGCAGTCTGGTAATGAAAGAGTACATCTTGTGTTTTTGAAGACCTATTGTCAGTAAATGCGGAAGATTTAGTTAAAACCTCTATATTCGCGGAGAGAGATGACTTTATTAGGTAAATATGTGAGTCTCCCACAAAATGCAGGAAACTTGAAAGGCCGGTATTACTAAACGCTTCACAGTTGTAGCTACTTTGTATCTCTGATAGTCTGCAGTTTACAGATATTTGCAGTTTACTAGAGGGCGCTCTTTCTGCCCTGCCAGAGCATTTATATGTCATCTGAAAAGAGTTCTACTGATCCGAGTACTTAACTGATTACTTGTTCGATCTCAAAAGACAAGTGCTTTTGGAATTGCTGATTTCACTACACAAATATGAAGCTTCTTTTACATATCATAGCTTCTTAAAATCTCACTCTAGCAAGCTAGCCATATATAAAAAAATCATATATATTTATATCCAAAAATCATCATATATATCCAGATTTCATTCCCAAGAGATTAGAAACCTGATCCATTTTTCAAGAGATTCTCTTGCAAGAGATATTACTTGCAAACAGTATATGTCAAAAATTAACAACATAAAATCTTACTACTAAGGCCACTAAAAAATTTCTTAACACTATTTGTCTAGTCACCTAGTAGCTATGTTTAGTTTGATAACCACAGCGAAATTTATTCTCTTCTTTTGATATTTCATCAAGTTTGAAGTCTGTTCTTTTCCAAGGAACATTAAAAGCTTCTAGTAGTACTTTGAAACAGATTTCTAAAACAAGCTTCCACCTCTTGAACATTTCCGTTTAAATATTCAAACCCAACGATGAAACAACATATGGTGCTTTCTGGCTATCTTTACTATCATTACTCTAAAAATGGTATTCTATCAAATCACATTAATATGTGACCACGGAAAGCTTACCCCTCTAATCTATTTTACTTTAACTATATTTTGCATGGTAGAGGGGGGGGGCTTCCCCCTCCCCACCACCACAAAGAAAATAGAAAAAAAAAAAAAAATAAAAATCAAAAACAATTTTAATTAATCAGAAACCAAAAAAGCAATTGAATAGAAATATTTACACTGCAACCAAAATTTAGTTTTGCATCATTTTAAAAAAATGCATCCTATCACTCTCCCACTTCCTGACCACAGCCCCTTATATAGGCGTGGATGTAACATTTTCTAACCAATTATAAGCTCTTTTTGCAGTAACTTGACTTACATAACACCTTTCTCTCTTCGAACTTCACAGGTCGGTGAACGACAACATGAAGAATATGTTTTGACGTCATCATGACGTCATGAACGTCAAAATGACATTATACTTTGTTGAAGTTGGCATTTTTTGAAATAACACAAATTTAGTGTTATTGATGACATCATCACTTTGTCACGCGACTAAGTCCAACCAGAACAACTATTTTGGATAGAGTTCATTTGTTGCTACCAGAATTCAAAGTTTCATTGAAAAATGAAAAGTAGTTCCAAAGATAGGGTCCTAAATCAAAAAATATGATTTTTTGCTCTTTTGGAGTTTCTTAGAAGAAACTTATGGGTCGAAAAACCTAAAATTTCTATATGGAGTAAATGGTACTATATATTGAGATTGACTTCCATCAATAGTCGTTTTCTTGAAAACGCCTCTAGGAAAACCCCATGGGAAATAGAAAAATCTGGAAAATCGCCAACTTTCGGCATTTTTGATGACGTCATTACTTTTTCACGTGACTTTTGGGGTCAATTTTTTTACTTTTCGAAAGTTCACATGTTACTTTATATTTTTGGCAAGTTTTGTTGAATTTGGTTGAGAGTTGAGGATAATTTTATCTTCCCCCATGCTTTTAACGTTCATAAAAAAGCCTATGTTAAATAGGGTTAAATTCTGGATTTACCTCCTGATTCACCTGAATGTCACCTCTCCAGACTTTGGTGATTCTTTATCTACATACATTTGTCTTTTTAAAAATCAAAATTACAATTGGTTCCTAGAATCTTGACAAAATCTCAAAATTTGCCCATACTATTTCTTCTATCTAGTTAAGATTTTTCCAACTTATATATTCTGTAAAACGGTTTTTATATATATATTCAGCCACTTTTTGAAAACATGACTGAAGGAACAAGTAGTTTAATTACTCTTTCTATGTTTATTTCTATTGGAACTTCAAAAAACAGCACATTCGTTATATTTTGCGGGGGCAATATATCTTTCAAGGTAAGCCATTTCTAGTATATATATGTACCAGTGTTGGTGCCTATCCTATGCCTTTATTGATATTGTAAAATCTCAAAGACATGTTTTAAGATTTTTTAGTCTTGTTATCAATTTTGCTTTCCGAAATTGATCTTTTACTGACGTCAAAAAAAAAAAAAAAAAAAACGGATTACGGATTATTATTAACGGACTACTGAAAAACGCCTTATTATTTAGCAGCTGCATGGATGAAGCGAAAACTTAGCTTTTTCTGATGAATTTTGAAAATTGAACTTTTACAGATGTTATAAGCTGTTGTCATTGGAACGAAATACCGACATTGCTCCTAAAATATGCAGCACCGTTGTGGGTATTCGTGTACCAAGTATGGTCGAAAAAGCAAGGGCATAGATTTACGGGGAGAGGGCTTCGGGGTTTGAGCTCCACCCCTCCCCCCCCCACCTCACCATAATTTTTTCCACCTATGACTATTTTTTTTTGCCTTTGTTGAAAACTTCTTACCTGTCTACGATGTTTGGTGCATTGTCAATTATGTCTCAAAAAGATGCTCCTGGTGGGTTATGGCAGTGGTATTTGGCTCTAAAATATTAGTTTGTGGATGAAAATCAAGTTGAAAGTACGGGTGGTATTTTTCAAATAGTTGTTTATTCAGCTGTTATTCAAGTTGTTTGGTTACTTTCCAATGGGCTTTTTAAAAAAGGTTTTTGAGCCACAAAACCGCCCGATCCCGAACCTCCCCCCCACCTCCCAATTCAAAATGTCTTGCTACGCTACTGCCAAGGCAAGGTACACGTAAAGTTATGAAAATTTTTTCCACTCTAATTGTTATCTGTTTTTTATACGGAAAGTTTCATACGGACAACGTCATGAACATGGGAGTGGTTTCTTACGAAGGTTTTTTTTTCTGATTGTTTTTTTTTTTTTTTAACACAGCTTTGAGTCGATGAAAACTTTCTACTGTGCTTTCGTTTTCTAAGTAAGGTGTGTTTACTTCCATAAAAGGATTGTGGCGCTACGCAAATAATATAGTACTAGCTGCAAAGCAGCGTCAAGGCTCTGGAATGTCTGACACATATTTTAGATTGTCTTTACTAAGTTTGGTCAGGAATCGCAAAGTATTGGTTTTGCTATCAAGGTTTTGTAAAATTTACTGCAATCATGCTGCAATAGTAATCGGTGCAAATAATACACTCTGAAGAGTTGTGTAGGCCTGCTAGCGCAGTCCATGCAAATAAAAGGTTCATGCAATACTATTAATACTATAACATTCTGTTTTTAGTAGACTTCTTGCGACGTCATACGCCGTTGCCATAAAAACAAAAGGTAAAGTTTGGTTCCAAAATATCTGGTACCTTATGAAGTATATG
>JANSTP010044567.1:0-14554 GCA_025330745.1 Cladonema radiatum
CTAAAACTCCAGGGTTGTGATTTACAAAGTACATGGACCATATCACGATAATAAAAAAATTGGCGGGAATGTCCCTTTAAGTTAATCACGTTTGACGAAGGAATTAGTAATTAATGCATGCATTATCGCATGGTTTCGAGTGCAATATGGAAAATATTTTCGCAAATATTTCCCATGAAACTTTGTAAGATGATAATTTAGGTCTTTATGAACAATTTGAAAAAATTTTAGTTGCCATGGAAACCCTAAATTTCATGACGTCATCAGTTTTTTTTCATTTTACAGCAAATTTTTCGTAATTTTTGGATATTTTTGCAAAATTGACATGCTTAATGACCACAAGAGATATTCATACTTTATTTTCACATCATTCAAGCTAAAAATAACGTGTCTAGCGGCAGAAATTATCAAAATGATATTGACCACACCCATTATGACGTCATTTAAATTACCAAATTTTTGCCCCGAAAAAACCAGAAATTGTTGATTTCATCGAAAAAGAAGATATGTTATGAGATTTATCGATAGCTTCGTGGATTTCTATTTGAAATTGATAATTTTCTAACAAAAGAAAATAATCAAAACTCATTTGCTGCATATTTTTGATGGTGTCATCAGTATAAGTGCTGTAGTTTGCCTTACCCCGGTTTCTCAACAAAATTATAGGGATATCCATGGCCTACTATACTGACTATCTCAGTAAAGTAGGCCATGGGATATCATAGAGAAAGTTTTTTTAATTTAGGTTACATAGGCACTAAATTGCTTGACAATGAAGAAATCAGTTTTGTAAACAGGGTTCATTGTTTTAATCACCTTTTTGAAGCAAAAGAAGTAATTCGAAAATACAAAGATTGCAGACAAAGTTTTTTCACCTAAATCCTTCAACGATTTGGGTTTGGTTTTCAAGAGGCAGTGTTTTGGGGTTTAAGAACTTTATGAGATACATCAAGCAAACCATATTCTATAAAGAAACTTAACAGGGAATTTATATGTGGAGTCGGGTGCGTAGGTTGCCGAGGGCAAAGGTTCCTGTCACATAAATTTTAATAATACAATAGAAATACCATATAAAAAGCTGACAGTTTCTATGAAAAACAATTTACATAGCAACAAAACACTGTATACTCGGACAAACAGTTATGGAAAGTTTTCTTTAAAGTAAATATATCCATAAAAGGGATCCTTCTAAAAGCCCTATCACTGTCTGATTGAAAGAAATTTGTCTCTACTTCAAGGATGCGAACGATTTATAACGATAACATAATGTTCTCTAATAACTTTCATCCTACATGATTTTTTGCAATGAAAATTTCTGTTTTTCTACAAAATTTATTAAGGCACATTATGGTGTAGTTGTTTTTCACGCGACCATGCCAATTTTACCCTAGCAACATCATTTTCCCTAACAACCGCATATTTTTTGATAGTTTCAGGGATTTTTGGCCTTTCAGAGAGCTTTGACTATTTGACTATCATGATTTTTGTTTAGATTTCTTCTTTGTCTAGCAGTTTAGTACCTATCTAACCTAAATTGAAAAAGCTTTCTTTATGATATCCCTATCATTGCTGAGAAACAAAAATACGGCAATTATACTGATGACACCATCAAAAATATGCAGCAAATGAGATTTGATTATTTTTTTTTTTTTTTTAAAAAAAAAAAAAAATTATCAATTTCAAATAGAAATCCTTAAAGCTACCAATAAATCTCATAAAATATCTTCTTTTTCGATGAAATCAACAATTTCTGGTTTTTTCGGGGCAAAATTTGGTAATTTAAATGACGTCATAATGGGCGTGGTCAATGTCATTTTGATAATTTCTGCTCCTAGACATGGTAATTTTAGCTCAAATGATGTGAAAATAAAGTATGAATATCTCTTGTGGTCATTAAGCTTGTCAATTTTGCAAAAATATCCAAAAATTATGAAAAATTTGCGGTAAAATGAAAAAAAAAATGATGAAGTCATCAAATTTAGGGTTTCTATGGCAACCAAAATTTTTTCAAATTGTTTATGAAGAACTAAATTATCATCTTACAAAGTCTCATGGCAAATATTTGCAAAAATATTTTCCATATTGCACTCGAAACCATGCGATAATTAATACTTACTCAGAAAGGAAATATGACAGAGCACTATACTAAAAACCAGTCTAAAAAGCGCACGCTCCGGGTAAAAACTATTTACCATTATGTTTCTGACACTTTAATACCTAGAACACAACTTGGCAGTATCAGAAATTTGTCGGGTTTTAGGTGGTACCTTGCCTTACTCAGTGCTTGGTCTATAAGATATATTTTTTTCGCCCACACCATTTTTCTTCGTACGGCTAGTAGTTTTGTAGCTACGTTGTACCAGGCACAGTCGGGCAGGGAAATAAGAAACATGAAATATAATACTTAATGATGACACTCTTTTTTGTGTCTGGATAACATAAAAAGTAAGAGTGTTCATTTTCTGGATAAAAATCAAGCTGGAAGAAAAAATACATTTTGGAAAACAGAAAAATAAAACAAATTGAACAATTTTTCAGGATTCGAGAGATTTCTTTGAGAATAGGGAGATCAGGGGATGAATACTAAAATCAGAAGACTCCCGAAAGAATCGGGAGACTTGGACCATTGTTATTAACAAAGTTTATTTATTCTCTTGACTTTCCATAGACTGGCCCTTCGCTAATTTTAACTCTTAATTTTTAACTCATTGCCTGTTTGAAATAATGGGATAACTACTGTTTTACGAAAGAGGTTGTTATAAAGTGCCATTGGCTCTAATCTTGCTGGCCACTCCAGTCCAATTTTGTTCGTATGTCAATTAAACAATTTTTAGCTCGTAAAAAAATTTATTTCATTTGAAAGATCTATATATTATTGAATGTTTCTGAGACACGTGACTGCCTGTCTACTATATTAGTCCCAAATTGAAGGTTTTCGAAATCTTCAACTGTAGAGAACGGGCTAAATGCACTCGGAAAACTTTTTCTGGAAATCATTGCAAGTAATGGTTCGATAAAGTCTTTTCAGCATTATTTCAGTCGCTACATCTGTTTATTTAGAACAAAATATACGGACAAACCAAAGACAATAATCCTATTTTTTGTTCCAAGAAATACAAATTGAGTTATTAATTCTGTTGCCTATTTCAATAAAATATGAAGTGAAATTTGTAGTTCGAAATTTTTTCTCTTGAAATAGTAAAGGCTGCTAAGTCAGCCACTTACTGGACTAGATAACCGAGTTTCTAATTATACTTTCTAATACCACTTCTAGTAGAAAATCAAATTAGTTACTCAATTTTACTCAGTTCGTGACAAAATAGTTACTCAGTTCGTGACATTATAATACATAACTGTTTTTTAACTTGATATTGAAATTCGGGATTGCGTAGATAGAAAGATAGATAGATATATAAAATATTTGTTTACCAATCAAAACTCAACATAAATCACAAATTACATAAAATACAAAATAAAATCACAAGCTTTAAAATATTAAGTTGGAAAATTACAAAAATACCAGTTTCTGTGAAAAAAATTAGCATAATTTTTAAATGATTACAACAAACAGATGTTAAGTATGGAAGGAGACTCACTGAAAAAGTGCCACATAGGTAAGTTCAGATTTTAAGCTACCTAAAAATTCGTTCGAAAATTGACTAAAGGTCAAAGCTAGAAAGCAACATCAAACAATCAAAAGGAAAATATCAAAAACAAAAATGGAATGAGCTGCAATATGCAATAAAAAAAAAAAAAAAAAGAAAAAATAGCAGAATAAATCATAATTTTTAATAATACTTCTATTATTTACTTTTTAGAAACTAGTAGTACTTGATTTTTTTATAAATGAGTTAATTTGGGTCGAGATTTTGAACTGGGAACCATTCCCCTAACTTAAAGAGCTGCGATTTTTGAGATCTCATATTTACGATTTTGCCAATATTCCCAAAAATTGCGGCTCAGAGAATTGAATAGGCCTGAAGATGCTCGAGCAAAAACTTTCGAAACCATTTTAAATAAAGCTTTCTTTGCACAAAAAAGTTTCAGGATTGATATTAGAGTTCCAGTATGCAAAGAATTCCTTGGGTAATGTTACGATAACAAACTTTTGTCAAACTCTTTGGTGACGCAATGAACCTAAATTATTGTCAAAATAAACAAAACAAAATGAGGATGTTAAATTGCTATTTTTAAGTTGAAAGACTTGGCTGAGGTTTCGATCGCATACAGCATGATATTCTTGCTAATTGCATGGCAGACACGTGACTCAAAATCTAGCCTCTATACTTTTCAAGTGCAGGGAGTTCCAAGCTCTCACTATTACTAGATGCCGATTTTTTTACTACTTTAAAGATGTGAAATTGGCATTTCATAGGCAAAACTTGGATCACCCGACCTTTAAATAAACTAATGGACGAGACGAATATGTAATATATAAAATACAAAATATAAAATTCCATAACAGTATTCAGCAATATATGATAAACATTAGACAAGGCGCACTCAAGTGAAGTACTTTAGTACGCCTTGACATTACAGCATTACATTAAGCTTAGAAAACTCCAGGAAATACCTCCTTATATAACTTGTAAAACTGGACAAAGTATAAAAAACTGAATTACGTCAAAGGTTTTATATCTAAACAAGGTACAGCTAAATCTAAAAATAGCAGCAGAAGATTTCAAAAACGTAACAAACAACTTAAAAAATTATGTCTCATGGAGAAACATTAGAATTGAGCATTATGGAGCTAAATCATAACGATTCACAAAGAGATTGTTCGGCTGTCTAAACAAGATCACTAAGTTTTTAACAGCGAGGATGCAGTCAGTAAATTTACAATTTAATAAAAAATTGAGGGCCAATGAATTTTTAAGTTTTTATATAATTTAAAATTAGCTACAATTTCTTTCCACGTACTAGGTTCATCGTTCTTTTCAAGAAGATGAAAAATGGCTAAAAAATGATTCAAATGACTATATGCAAAGGTTAGAGAAAAAGAGAAACTTGAAGGGTCGAAAATTCATCAATAAATGAACTCAAATAAGACTGCGTACCGAAAATCTGTTATGAATGCTACGTTTGCATACAAATTTATATATGTTAGCGTTGCATTCTGTTTATAAACTATCAGCACTTTAAAGTTTAGTATTAATTTAATGGTAAATTTTCCGTAGGATTTTATTGGTGCTTTTTGTATATCGACCATCAAGTGAAAACAAAATAAGAAGCCATTGGAATATTATGATATCATCGAAGTGCTATTATGTAGAAATGGCTTATGTGACTACTGCTTCTTTAACATACATATAAATTTTAACTATCTAATACCTTGAAAAATTCAAAAAATTTTAAAAAATGTAGAGGTAATGGTACAATGCATGATAGTTAAACAAAATAAAAACATTAGCACACTGCTATTGCAATTAGTCTAGCGTAGCTAAACTCTTTTCCCTTTTGTATAAACTTAGTTCCAGAAGTCGATGTAATATTCTATGAAAGGGCGAGAAAAGAGTTTAGTTCAACTCCAGCAAAAAAACCCCAAATATTTTGCATCTAGAAATTGAAGCAAGCATTTTCATTGGTTGATATAACAATGAATTAGACGATTGACAGATTGCAAAGAATCTTCCAATTAAGATGTACTCCGACTAAAATGCTCCAATCAGTCCAATAGATGTGCGAGTAGAACAATGGCGACGGAGTGTCTTCAAAATCATATCATTTGATTGTTTTTTTAAAAGTAAAAATACAATGTTTTAGTTTTTCCCTCAAAGTTAAACCAAGCCATTTTTCACTAAGCATTAGATAATGCTTTTTACTTCTTTTGCGAGTTCCCTTTTAAGAGAAAAACGTTTTAGCCACGCTAGGCTAGTCGTAAAACAAAATTTTAGCACTAAAATTTCAAACAACACTGAAAATAAAAATGAGCATAAATTATATCGTCTACTCATACTATAATAACTATAAAATAAAATCTACAAGATTAACACGGTAACTGATGGTTCATCAAATTCATCACACTTTTAGGAAATTTCAGCAGGGAAAAAACAATTACATTTAAAGGTACTTAAGCACCCTTGGAAAAATAATTTGGTCAAATTTTGAAACTGCATAATTTTTAGCTCAATCGCTAGATAATCATGAGTTTCGTCATGAGTGAAAGTTTGAAAAAAATTCTATGTGTAGTTCTTGATTTACAAGCCCCTATAGTTTTGCATTTTCTACCACTATTTTCCTAAAACTAGGCGTCTCTTCATCTTATGTTAGTTTTTGGATGGTTTCTGCATAATAAAAAACATCTGTCAAATCAATGAACATTTTTAGTGATATTATACCCAATGTAGTCATATCATTCTCAATAAGATCACGGCTCACGTAGAAACCATTTCGAAAAAGAAATTATTTTCAGGTGTGTACGTGATTTTAAAAAAGTAGTAAAAGTAACGATTTTCAATATGGTGGCCATTAAAAACAACAAACTTACCCAGATTTCAAATGCTGATATCTTCAAAACGACACATACAATTTCAATAAAAATTTCAGAGATGGAATAACTCATTATTATGAAACGACTGAGCTAGAAACTGTTCATTTTTAAAATTTGGCCAAATTATTTTTCTAAGGGTGCTTAAGTACCTTTAAAAATGTCTTGACAAAAAAAAAAAAAAATCAGGTTAAAATGAAAACGTTTCCTTTGAAGCTAATTCAAGTTCTTATTTCAGATTCCCTTTAAGTTGATGAATGATGAATGTGGAGATAGAGGAGATGCTACGTAAGAATCTAAACTGCACGATGATTTTGAAAAAGACGGTTCATTTTAACTCGATTTATACCAAAGCAAAGTGATAAGGAGTGCGGAGGAGAAGAGGGTTTAACAGCACCTACTCATGTAGCGTCACTTTTCAGTTTAACAATCCTTTAAGTTATTTGAAAAATGTGAGCATCAATTTTTCCTTTTATAGCTATACTATTTCATTTAAAATAGTTACTATAAGAAGGATGGAAGAACAATTAAATTGGACAGATAAATTAAGAGAAAATTATAAGTTACATAATTACTGACCAGTTTTATGTTAGGAAAAATATCATATACGTATAAAAAATGAACTTGAAAAAGTGTAACAAACATGTTAAAAGAGTCTGAAAATATGCATTCATTCATCATACTTTAAAATGTTTTTATACTTTTGTTTTTATACTTAAGTTTTTATACTTTTTATACTTTTGCATAACTTGCATTATAAACAGACACTTTGAACGGCTGATCAGGATGAAACCTGATAATCTTTCGCATAGTATTCTGTCTAATCGAAGTCATCATATTACCGTCATCTAGTTTTTTCGCCTTCTTTGCAATTCTATGGTTGATTTGTAAGACCATCTCACGAAAAGTACTTTTGTGTGCATAGGTTTCGAAAACAGTGCAGATTGTTTGAATGAACCATGTTCCATCTGTGGGTGACCTCCATGCTGCATTGCCTAAGCATAAAGATCAAGCAATAAAGAATGTTATGATAATCTAGAGAGAGAGAGTGGGGGAGAGAAAGTGAAGTATTTTAGTATTTATACACAGCAAATATAATGTTACTATATAACACTATTTTGCCAAAAGAAAATAGTTAAACAATTTGATAAAAAAGCACGTTTACATGATCAAACCATCACAATGAAGAACAATTACTATTTATGATTTCATCCAATAAACTTTAGCTAACAAACCTGGTGTTTTAGAGAAGAAAACGAGGTGATCCGCTGTTGCTGCTAAATATTTCTCTGCTTTATCTGGCGTTTGAAATGCTGACTCGTCGCCACTCTCAGATGGACCAGCATCGTATTGAACAAACTTTCCATCCTTTGACCCTTGACACGCTTGAACGAAAAATAACTTTGGTTTTCCAATCAATGAACTGCAGTTTTCTCCATCAAATAAGGTCAAAATATCTTGCATTCTGTAAAATTCACCATCAACAGTAAAAACTCCACCTTCTTTCCCATGTGAGAGAATACATACCACCAAACATTTAGACTCTGAGTTTGATTTAATGTCACCAGCTTCCCTTAATAAAATCTTTTCCATCTCTTCTTTTGTCTTATCTTCATAAACAGTGATATCAAATTTCAACCACGTAAAAAGTCTCTTTAAACGACTCACATCTGCTTGTGTTCCTTCACGTGAATTCAATACTCTCTTTCCATTTTTTACTTGTACAGGCTTATTAAAATTGAAATTCAATATCAAGCATTTTCCACATTTATCTCCTTTCATGTCATATTCATCGATATCTTCATCGTCAGACTCAGAATCAGAAGATGAATCTATTTTTTAAAAAATGCAACTATTTTAATTTTAAGAAAGGCATTGTCACATAAACTATCAACAAAGTATTAAGATCACATATTTCTGAATGTAAGGCATCAGATCATGGGTAGGAGTTAGGAAGCTAAATAAGCATTGGAAACTAAGAAACAGCCATAACTAAGATAACATAACTGTGATAAAATGCAGCGACTTCTACATAAAAATAAAAAAAATACAGTTACAGGAAAAAAGCCTATATTCAACAAGAAAAAGTGCCAAAACGGCAAATTAAAATAGACAGAAGATGTAAAATCCAAATTTTACTAATCTTTTTCAGTAACTGCATGTTAGAAGTGGCTGCTCCAAGCGCATACTTTTAGCCCAATATTGTGAAAAAAAAAAAAAGTTGTATTGGGATAAAGTAAAAAATCCGGTACACCAACATTTGCGCACATGACAAAGTGGCGCCGACAAAATATCGCTGGCAGTCTACGCGCAGTTACAATTCGGCGCGGTAAAAAATGGCGCAAACATCAACAAAAAAAGCGCAGAACATAACAGCGTAAGACAAAAAAGGGCAGGACAAAACAGCGCTTGAACTAAAGAACTAAATCAAGCGCAATCTAGCCCTAGGAGATTCGATTTAGAAGTGGTGACAAAAAATTCAACCACCTGATAACGTCACAGTGACGTCATTACGCCAAAAATGGGGTATAGGGATATTTTTTTTTCGATAGTATTAGTTTAACGTCTTAGGCCAGAAGTTCGTATGAATTTATCATGCCCGGACGGGGAATCGAACCCGGGGCGCTCTGGTGAGAGCCAACGGCACTAACCAGTAGACCACGGCGCCCAAATCATATCAAATTTGGTATCAAACGAAAGATAATTGAAATTTGAACAACTTTTTTGCTTACTTTGAGCCATATGACAACTTAAATAAAACTAAAACAAACGTCAATCCGAAAAACATCTTGTCAGAGATTAATGTAGGCAAATAAAGTGCCAAGATTAAAACATTGGAATAACTTATATTTCGACTTTATACTAAGCCATCGTCAGAGACACAGTATTGCAAAAAAGTAATCTCGTCAAAAGATATTGGCAACAAAAATATAACCTATCCAGGGGGTGAATTTAAGATATCTATATTTGAGCGTTCATTGTCAAATCGCTCATTTAAACCCATGTTTTTATTTATAATGATACAAAAAATAGGGCCATTATGTTACGCTTAAAAAATATACCTCGAAAAGTAATGATCCAAGGATAAAATAATCAATTTATGTAGAATCATTACCCCGGATTTTCTTTAAAATTATTATTTACTTCAAAATTTGTACGATTTTGAATTGAAGCTGATCGAAAATCTTTAAGAAATATTTTTTGGATTTTAAATTGCGGAAAATTCAACTTAATCAAACTGAAAAACTTTATATGTCTTTGGAAATAGCATGTAAAGCTGATTCAGAATTGCAAAAACACTTATACTTGAAGATGTCGTTGAATCGCAGGCCCGTAGCAGCAACGTGTTCTAAGTTAGAGGGGCTAACATATAGTGAGGTAGTCACCATCGCTTTGGCAAACATACCAAAAAAATAATTTGAAAGTTAGACTTCGAAAATGGCTAAACTGGCGTACAAATTTAGGATCTTAATACTCAATCGCAACTGAAGCTTCTTTTTATCATACAGATGTTCACCAAGTTTTAAATTCTTTGAGAAAAACTACTTTGCTTAGCAAAAGATTTAGGTGGGCTGCAGCCTACAAGAAGCCTACCCGCCCCCCCCACACACACACACTCCCCTAAAAAAATCAACGGGCTTGCATCGAGTTATAAGGCATTGAAATTTTATATATGACGTCATGACGTCACGTCACGGATTCTTGTTTAAAAGTTCCTATAATCAACAAATCTTGATGGAAATTTACAGAGAGGTAGAATATCAAGAATAATATCTAAATTATAAAGGTTCAGTCAAAATATCAAGCTTATGACGTCATCAAATTGCCACTAATATCAAAAATTGGTGGTTTTCAACTCCTCTGGTTTTAACTCCTCCTTCTTCCGCCTCCAAAAACTAAAAAAAAAAACGTATTTGCTGCCGAGATCGTGCTAGCTCATTGCCAAGACAGAGCCAATTTGAGCTTACTGCAAGGAGATTTCTTTTATTTTATTTTTTTATTTTATTTATTTTTTATTTTTTATTTTTTTTTGGCTCTTCAAAAGTAGTATGCCAGGTAAAAAAGCAATCCTTCTGATGTCAAAAACCTCATTTAAACCTAAGGTAATTACAGAATATCAGTTGATTCCCTTTTTAAGATGTTGAATATCATACAACATGCTATGCAATGCTAGGGCCTTGTCCTTACTAGGCCTTAAGCCTGAAAATCCTGGCATGCTGTTGTTAAAAAGACAAAAACGTGAAATAAAGACCTCTCATAAGCGCACTTAAACGTACTTTAACACATTTAGATGCGGAAGAAGGCTAAACACGAAGAATAAAATATTTTAGTATTAGCATTTAAAAACTGAAGGTTTCCGCACATATCAAGTGATTTCTCTTACCATTTTACTGATTTCATTATCAATATGAACCAAATCTTCTACAACTTTTTGGATTCTTTTAAAATTATTTAGTTAGTGATAAAAAAAATTGAATAAATCCGTCGACTCCTTCGGTGTTGTCTGTGTATGATTTGTATTTCTGAAACTATTTAGGTAGACGCTCCTAAACAAATTTAAAGGATCATAGGAACAAGTTTAACAGTTTTACGGTTCAATGGTAATAGTGAAATTTTTACTGCGGCAAAGTTGGATAAATTATATGGTTTGCGTCCCTAAACATTCACAAAAGTTTGTTCATAATAGATCTATAAAAGTGATAAAATAGCAAAATAAAAATGCCTACAATAAAAAGCAAGCAATTGAGTAAATTCAATTCAAGTAATTCACAGGCGTTTTGTAGAAGAGGATTGTAAATTGCCCCTCTGGCACGAACTCTCTCCCCTCAAAATCATTAGCCATAACCAATGACAGGAAATCTTAGGATACCTGGGACTCTAATACGTGGTGAATTAGGTAGGCTGTCCATGGCCTTCCACAATACATGGGCTCTCAATTAAACTTAGCATATTTTTACTTACTCGATTGGCTCCATTGTCACAAGACCATGACGCAATCTTCAGAAATTTAAATAAATACAAGCGTTTATAGGTGTTCAGTTTTTCATGAGCAAAATTAAAAACAATTTTGCTTAATTTTGTTGGAGAGTGAGAGTTGCAAAGTTTCCAGCAAATAAAAAAGAATTTGACTAGACTAGTCCTTTTTCTCACAAATCTCGGGACACAAAATATCGTATTGAAATATTAAATAAGAAAATCCGGCTTCCAAAAACACAATCTAAAGAAGCTTCAATTTGGTGAACTATGGTTTTATACACACACACATGATTTCAGTTATGGTCTTTTCAGTGAATCAGATGATGCGAACACCAATTCATGTGATTGAATGCCTCAGTTTTTTAAAGTCTTATTGTCATTTGTTCCATTATTGTTGCCGCATTTTGGACATACTGACATCACTATGACATCATTAGGTGGCTGAATTTTTTGGCACCACCATTAAATCACAAAATTTAAAATCAAGATTTTCGATCAGCTTCGATTCAAAATCGTACAAATTTTGAAGTAAATAATAATTTTAAAGAAAATCCGGGGGTAATGATTCTACATAAATTGATTATTTTATTCTTGGATCATTACTTTTTGAGGTATATTTTTAACGTAACATTATTGCCCTATTTTTTGTATCATCATAAACAAAAACATGAGTTTAAATGAGCGATTTGACAATGTCAAAAATAGATATCTTAAAATTCACCCCCTGGATAGGTTATATTTTTGTTGCCAATATCTTTTGACGAGATTACTTTTTTACAATACTGTAAGCAAAATAGTTGCTCAAAATTTAATTATCTTTTGTTTGATGCCAAATTTGATATGATTTGGGCAAAATATTATTTACCCAAATTTGAGATTAATGACGTCACTGTGACGTCATCAAGTGGTTGAATTTTTTGGCACCACTTCTAAATCGAATCTCCTAACGCTAGATAACATTTGTGCAAAGTTTAATGCTTTGTTCACAAAATGAACAATCTGCATCAATACTGGGCCTTAGCAACTCTTCTAATTGTAGCATCAACATCAATAGGAAATAGAAATTTTTTCCTTTTGACGCCTCTTATAGGCAAGAAGTCTACGCGTATTTTTTTAAGCATGCTATTTTTTCTGCTGCTGAAATTGCTTCAAAATGACCTTAATTTGACATAAAAGTTGCTTTGTAGTCGCTTAATAATTTGATCCTTTATTCATTATATAGGCAACCTTGACCATTACAGAAGAAAGTTTTTATAAAAGCATATGCATTTATTTAGCACTATTTAGCTGCACTAAAATGTCTGGTTGTCTTGGTCCCCCTCGTTAGTCTGACATCTCTTTTGTCCGACATTTCCGACATTTCGATATTCCGACAAATTAATCGAAAAGCATCTCTATATTCCGACAGTTGTTTTATGATGTTCTTAATTCCGACACATCCTTAGTCTGACATCCAGTTATTCTGACAGCGTACCTAGTAACTTAACTACAATAAAAATTATTAGGCAAAATTATATATTTTGTCTACAGTAAATAAAAGGAAAAAATTTACATATTCGACCCTTAAAAACCTCTTACGGATGGTAACAATGAAGTAAATACGCTTTTCAGCCTCTAGCCAAGAGATACCTTTTGACATATAAGTTCTGAGAATTCGATCTGTCTATCATTTACACTATCAAAATCCAAAAAAGAGTGTGCTGCACTAGTTATGATTTTAGTATCAAGATATTTGTAGGTAAATTAGGTCAAATTAGGCCACCTTTTAGGATGAGAAGAAACGTGGTAAATGTATCTAAGCAAATAAAACGTTAAAAAATACCGTTTAGTTGTCCACTAAGCTATGAATTGAGGTTCTCAATGTACATACTTCAATAGTTCTATGAGTTTAATATTAGTCTTTAGCCTTCGGCTGCATATTTTCACAGTTTTTCTCAAAAAATGAAAAATGGTTTATAACCTAAGCCAAAAAACTAACACGAACAACAAATTTCCACACCTTATTTTGACCCAAATTGAATGAAAAATTATTAAGGAAAGATTTTATATTCTCTGCACTATAGATCAATGATTTACTGTAGTTCTAAATAGTTATTTGTAGTTTCCAACCTAGATGAATAGCAATTATGAAGAACAAGAAAAAGCAGAACATTTGGCTACAGCCGGGTAATATTTCTTGAAGGCTAAGTATGGGGGGACTCGCCAGGGGTTTCAGATATTTATCATAGAATGTCTTACAAACTTCCAGGAACTATACTTTTCGGCGAAGTTTTAATTATAGAAAAACCTTTCAAAATATAGGGTAGTAGTAGTAGTAGTAGTAGTAGTAGTAGTAGTAGTAGTAGTAGTAGTAGTAGTGGTAGTAGTAGTAGTAGTAGTAACATTTTATTTAACGTTGACAAAATTTACAAGTGCCAAAATAGCTAATAAAAGTCAACAATGAAATAATTTATATCTATAAAATCGATTAAAGAGGCACTTTCAGATTTTTTTTGATTCACTGACTGGAATACTTGGCTGGCATAGTATTCAGAAAAATATTTTTTTACACCAAAATTCCAAATTCCACCAAATTCCATTTAAAAAGAGGGGGAAATGGACCTTTTCCAGATAAAAAACGACTGTTTTCGTTTAAATAAAGCGGTAAAACTAAGCTGTCCCACTCGTAGATTTTCAAAGATGATATTTTTTTTATGACTATTTTCAAACGAAAAAAAAAAATTCTTTTATGTCTTTTGAAAAGAAGATATTTCCTTTATGAAGACGAGGAATCTTTTGACGTCATTTCAAAAGAAATTTTTATTATAGTGAAGAAGAAAATTACCATGGAAACATCATGACGAAAGTAAAACTAGAAGCTGCCTAGCAGATGAACTCTCACGAAAAACTTCCTAACAGAACTTTATAATCTGAAGAAAACCTCTGCGTAACATATTGAATTTATATTGAACTGAATAATAAAATTGACAAACTACCAGGACTTTAAAAGGAGTATCATACTTTAGAACAACTTAGCTCAAATTAAAGAGTTCTTTGAAACATAAAACAGTCTTTTTACAGGATCAAAAAATCTTTTTCCCTTCAAGAGAT
>JANSTP010044678.1:0-14552 GCA_025330745.1 Cladonema radiatum
TATCAAAACCCATCATTGGGTTTTGCTGCAAAATTCCAACCTTGGGATTTTCTTGGAATAACCCAATATTTTCCCAAATATGGATTTTGAGACTACGTAGTGTCAGCATCCATACTCGGGAAAATATTGGGATTTTCTTGTAGTTTCAAAACCCAAAGTTGGGATTTTATTGGGATATTCTTGTAGTTTCAAAGCCCAAGGCTGGGATTTTCTTGTAGTTTCAAAACCCAACATTGGGATTTTCTTGGGATTTCAAAACCCAAAGTTGGGATTTTCTTGGAGTTTGAAATTCCATTCTTGGGAAAAAATTGGGTTTTTATCGCAATTTTAAATCCCATTTTTGGGAAAAAGTTGGGTTTCAAAACCCAATCAAATCCCTATCAAAACCCATCATTGGGTTTTGCTGCAATATTCCAACCTTGGGTTTTTCTTGGAATAACCCAATGTTTTCCCAACATTGGATTCGATGAAATTTTTCCTGTGTATATACTATATATTTATTCTGTTTCTGCCATCCCCTTGTTTCTTAACAAAAAAACAGCAAAATTATTGTGAAACTTGTCAACAGAAAAGACTGCCAACAGATTTTGAAAAATGAGTATAGGCTCAAAGATTTTGACTTCTCATTGTACGAAATGAAAGTCTTCATTAAGTCTTTCATTAATGGAACTCTCTGTGGCTACTGTAAAATGTTGTGGTCGAAAACGAGAAAGTTAAAAATTGATGAAAAGATTTATTCATTTGATTTCAATAATGGAACTCTCCGTTGTAAATCGGAAGAAAATGGCTGTCAATTTACCGTCACACACGAGGCTGATCTAGATGGTTTTTTTAATGATGACTATCATTCAGTTTCAGCTTAGGAATAGTGATATGTTTTATGTGTTTCTGTTTTTTTATGTTTTTTTAAGTTTTAACAAATACGGAATTTTCAAAGACGTATGACAATTTTCCAGCATGCAGTCAAAAGAGAAATGGTGTTTTCAGACAATCGAAAAACTTTAAATATCTTTTGATTGAAGACTTTAAATCAAAAAATTTGAAAAGTCGAGTGTGTAGATTTTCATAAGCTTTCAAACCCTTTTTAAATTTTACAAATTGAGCCAGAAATGGCTGAGAAAAAGGTGAGCACTGGTTTTCCCATATTTTCCTTCTTTGTCTGATATTTCAAAATCCCCAAGTATCAAATACTAATACAGCGTTCGTCCGTATGCTAGTAATAATACAGTTTACTAGACTGCTTATGTACCTTCAAATCTAGTAAATCTTCTACTAATCAAACTTTTTCGTAGTATTTAAGGTGAATTGGGCTAGTTTGTGACATCAACGATATCAACTCGGCGTCATTTTTTGTAGATGTCTCCTTTTTTTAGTAAAACGCGTTTTTAACGTTCGATTAGTTCATCATATTAGGTTCCCAAGATTGGAACCTAAACCTAAAATTTGTTTTTTTTTTACACTTCCAGCGTATTTGATGAGGCTCTCGCATGTTGTGCACCCTTTCGTCTCTTTTCTGTTATTTTTTGAAACCTCGTTAAGTACTTTGTGTTTGCGGTATGTTTTATTGCATTTGGTTGATATTGACATTTTAATTAGGTAGTTCGACAAAGTTATATTTATTGTTAGTCATCACTGAAAATGACACAAAAAAATGCATCTCGCTGAATATTTATGGGCTCTGAAGGCTGCCGGAAAAGGGGGTTTTTTCGCTTTTTTACAATTAAGTAAATGAAGTTTTGGTATTTTTTCTTCTCTTTAGGAAAGATTAATTGGTTACATCTCGACAATTGGAAGGAATTACTGAATGAAATTTACAGGATAAACAAATAATTTTTTTCGCCGGTAACGGATTTTTAGTCTAAGTGGGCATTAACGAAGTTTTAAAGAGAGTAGAACAGGCGTAGTTGTTTTCTTATTTTCCCATGTCTTCCAGTTTCCGTTTTACTGAAGCTATATAAGGCAGCAAAGAGGTAGAATTCATTCTCGTTGGCAATAAAGTTGTTGAATCCTTTTTAGAAGGCCGTTTTGTGGTCAGATTTATGCGACGTTTTGCTATTTACCTAATTCTTATTTCATTGGCTTATGACTCAGGTCAAATGATGTACTATTTGAATACGGTTCTTGCTGTAAAGATTTATTCTTTATTAAAATAGACTGCGCACATGTATCAATTTTTTTAAAAATGTTTTTGAAGACTTAACCTTGAGGTAATTTCTTTTGCATTTTCAAAACGAGTTTACTTCTTACTAGCTGCACGCAGCGTCGCACGACGCTAAAGTGTCGTATTGGCCTGCTAGCGCAGCCTCAGATCGCTGTGCATTCCTATACCGATAGATCAAAGCTGTAAAATCTCAAACACATATTTTAGAATAACTTTACTAAGTATGGTTGGCAAAAGCAAAGTATTGGTTTTGTTATCAAGTTTCTTTATAAAATAGTTACTGCACTTATAGCATAGATTGTTGCAATATAAACAGGTGAAAATAATATACCCCTTTCTCAGAGCATAGCACAACGCTGAAGCGTCGAGTTGGCCTGCTAACGCAGTCCAAGATCGCTACGCGATCCTATACCTATACCTATAGGTAAAGTTATAAAAAGATATATAATTGAGCTTTTATGATATAATAGGCCGTTGCCATGGCAACCGACATTCACAGTTGGCCTTAAGATATTCAGAAGTACTTGGTTTTAATATGTATCAAGTTTGGTTCCTCAAGGCAAAATAAAGAAGAAGTTATAAAAATTTTGGAAACTCACCTTTTAATGACGTTATCGGTTGGTCTCACGGCAAACAACCGTAAAAGTTGGCATAAAAATCTTCAGAGGAATTTGCAGTATATATGTACCAACTTTTGTCAGTAAAGAGAAAGTATAGTTGAAGTTTTAGAAAACTTGCTCCATCGCATTTATTCGCTGTTTTCTACATGAAGAGATTTTACGGGAAACGTTAGGAACCTTGAAATGGTTTCACTCAAAAATTTTTTGACGTTCTCTTATTGGTTTTTCTTTTTGAAGAGTTTTGAACCAATGAAAATCTTCTATTTCATTTTCGCTTTCCATATAAGGAGCACTCTCTTCCATAAAAGGAGCGTTACTCTACACAAATTATAAATAGAATACTAGCTGCACGCAACCGTCGTATTGGCCTACTAACGCAGTCCCATCAAGAGATCGCTGCGCAATAGCTTTCTGACAAACCAACGGCCTTAAAATCTCTAAAACCTATTTTAGATTAAGTTTACTAAGTTTGGTCAGGGAAGGGGAAGTATTGGTCTTGTTAGGATATTGAGGTTTTAGCGTGGGACAACGCTGAAGCATCGTATTGGCCTGCTAAAACATTTAACTTTATCAATTCTCTATAATCTTTAGTAAATGTTTTAGATTATTGGTCTTCGAGAAAATAAGCAAAAAATTAAAATTGACCCAAAATATTTCAGAACCATTTTGGGTATGGGTGTACCAATTTTGGTCACTAAAAGCATCGTACAGGTGAATTTATAATGATTTTCGAAAACTGACCATTAAATGACGTAACGTGACGTTACCATAGCAATCAAGTGTCAAAAATGGCCTCAAAATATTTAGAACTGTTTGGGGCATATGTGTACCACATATGTATATTTGTTTCTTCCGGAAATTTTTTCACGTTTTCTGATTTACCCCCCAGTAAACAACGTTGATAAAATTTTTTTGTAATGTTTCTTACCAAAATTTTTAACATTTTTTTTATATTCTAAGGTAATGTTTAGAAAAGCAAAGACTATGCAAAAATCATATTTGAAGTGGTTCTGAGCAACTAGGTTGGGAGGAATCGTCCGTTGTTTAAAAGCCAAAAAATTTTTCGAAAATTTCGGGTAACCAAGGCAACTAAAATTTTTCGAGCAAAATTTTTTTAGTTATAAAGCTAATATAATATTCTCCTGTTGAGCAAAGTTTCAAGGCACTTTGACTTCTCTTTAGGAAATGAGAAGCAAAAGAATCGTGGGTTCCATTGGATCCCCCTCCTCCCAGTAAACAACGTCAGTCAAAAAGCCCAGTAAACAGAGGGTTCGGCCAGTAAAAGCCTTCTATTTCACTTTCGTTTTCCAAATAAGGAAATCGCATGACCATACTTAAATCTCACACTACGCAAAATATATATAGATATATCTTGTAGAAAAAATATTTGCATCCTAGAAAATATGGATTTAAAGCATGTAGTAAAAAAATTACATTCAGAAATATTAGTTGACTTTCGCTATTGGACAAGTGCGCTTGATCTTTATTATATTATTATGCAGGGTTCCATTTACATTCAGAGTATATAAATATGAAAGAATTAAAATAAATATAAATAATAAATATAAAGCTAAATAAAGATTATTTCAACTACCAACTAACTATATGGAGGCCATGAAAGCTTACAACTCTAATGCACCTCAAACTCAATTTTTTGGTTTATTTTGGCTGCATGCGGTGTATTTTAGGTTTTCTGTTGACAAGTATATATTATTTAGCTGATGGTAGCTGAGTTTGACCTTTTTAGCCTGATGCGGTTCGGTTTGCCATTACTTTGATTGATTTTGATATTTTATGGCGGGATGTAAGTGTTCGTGTGTCGGTGTTGTTAGGTGTGACTGATACTTGAATGAGTGTAGGTAAGTGTATTCAGGAATCGGGGTGGCGTTGGAGGTGATTTTTTCTGGCTGTTTATGGGTGCGTATCGAACCATGCACACTTTAGAAGGACTCCTTATGTTATTATTGCATGATATACAAAATTGAAGCAATCAACAAATGACATATATAAGAAAAAAGCAATGTAATTACTTGAAGAAACCAACGCTGTTAGAGTGACGGTAGAGCGTTTGAAACAGTCCACATTACTTTAGTCTAGTTTATTTCCAACATTGAAACCATGGTTAACTGTTTAACTTTAAAAACCTGAAGCCAGAGGCTAACAAAAATTACCGCTACCTTAACGAGAGAAATATATGGCTAGTAGTACAAATGGAAAGGTTAAAGATTTTTGAAGCTTCCAGTAAAATTAGTTTTGCACCAATGTGTGGCAACAATTTGGTCACTGGTAAGAGTTTTGATTGGGTTCCTCAACAACGATAATAATGCAGCTTCATTTGTCAGCAAAATTGTAGAAACGCTGTTTTAAAACAGTGAGAAGTTTTTAATCAGTATTAAAAAGCAATGAGGTTGGTAGAACTTAGAATGCATTAAGAATGTACTGAGAATGCCTCAAGGTTTAGTAATTCTAAAGAAAATGAATTTTAAAAATGTTAAAAATTAAAAAGAAAAACTTTTATTTCCAACATAGAGTACATAAAAGTCAGTGCTGTAACCACAATTTTCATATTTGGGGGAGGGGGATCAGGATTTTAGTAAATAAGGAGGCCCAGCCACGGCTTAAAGTTTTAGTGTTCCAGACTGGCTGACACAGTCTCTTTGAAATTACTGCAAAAGAAAAAACCAGACTGATTAGAAATATCTGCCCAAGAAAAACTTAAAGATATTAAAAAAAACTCTTCCGAAAAAGCTATGAAGGAAAAAAAAATCTTTATCTAATATGAAAAAAATATAAAGTAGGGTAATGTAGTTTTTCAATAATACAAAGGAGTAATTGTGAAGACAAGTAAACATGATAAAATGAAGTAAACATTTCGAACATTACCTTTACTCATTAATTGTCTTTACTCAATTATTTTTGTCCTTCTTTTTTCTTTTTTTTTTCCAGGAAAAAAGTGATATGTAGGTCGCTTTCATCAAACGTTTTTGAAAAAATTATTGTCCCCCGTGGTAGTTACAGCACTGAAGTTGTAAAGACATAGCTTTTTCGATGACATAGAATCTTTCCTTAGTGTTTAAGGATATGTCAGTTCTATGATTAGTATTAAGTCATCAGCAAGAAATCAAGTTGTCTTTGGAGCCAGGTACTACTTACACGAAGCAATTGACTTTATACTTGCTTTTAAGAAAGCAAAAGAATGTGGAAGAGAATAACAAATATAACTATTAAATGTTATGTTTTTTTAAAAGCATCCGCAAAAAAACTACAAAATTTAATCGTCTTTTTTATGCCTTAAACAATACAAGTATCTTCTTCCACAATAGAATCTTCGTTTTATGTTGCCAATTTTCATCCAGTCTGGGAATGTCCAATGTGGACGGCCAGAAGGTCGTGTCCAGTGAGGCCATCCAGTTGGTCGTGTCCAATGCGGCCATCGAGTGGGCCATCCGGTTCCTCGTGTCCAATGATGAGGATCCTGTTGTTCTGCTGGTGGTGCTGTTGTTGGTGTTCCATGCACACACTTGCGGTATCCTGCTTTGCACTGGAAAAAGAATGTAAAATGCACTTTTTTAAATGTGAAGCCAGAGACAGATGAAATTAATTCATGCTATGGCATAGGCAGATAAGTTATTTTAAAGGTACGTTTTCGCTAAAAAATTCATTAGATAATGCAGACCATACCTAAGCGATACAGTTACAGACCTATACGCACGTGTGTATTCGCCTCATGGAAAGATTGTGCGAAATTAATGAAATGGTACTTACTTCTTCTTTATGGTCAGCCAAAGCAATCCCCACAAGGAGGGCTAGAAAGATAAGCTTCATCATAATTGCTCTATTCCAAAACAAAAAGGAAATAGTACACAATTTTTGAAAAAGGCATCGGTATTTATATTGTTTATATGATGGTTTCCAGAAGCTAATATGTTGGTCGAAGTATATTTTTTCTCTGAAATTTTTGTTTTCTTTTTAAGAATGTTTGTTTTTTCCCCTTAAGGTTGCCAGGAATATCCGAGTTTAGATCAATTTAGACAGAATAGGATAATTTCCTTAGCAATTCCCAATGCAATTCCGTTCTAAAACAGGTCCTCAATGTGTAGTCCAGTCAATAGTGGCACTTGTTAACTCTATTCAGACCGGAGTAAAAAGGGCTCCCAAAGACCGGGGAACTGATTCAGCCCCCCCCCCCTCCGTAAATCCTCGAAAACTTCTAATGCCGATAAGTTTTGAACAAAAAAAGCTTTTTACATGCGGTTTTCACCAAATTGCTATCGAAAGGGGAAAGGGAGCCAATAAAATTTGGGCTTTTTCATTAAAGCTGAGGAGTTTCCCAGCAGGAGTATGCTTGTTTGAAATTTAGAAGTATGAAGATAACGTTAATTTGATGTATACTTTTTATTTGTAACCATAAAATTACGAGCATATGTAGATGTCAGTGCAACGGTTGACAAAATGACAAAACTATAATGGTTCCCTTACATATCATTAGGAAAAAACAGTATTCCCATTGATGTATTTCCAAAAGACGAAAAAAAGGTTCTACACAAATATAGTGATTACGTACCCCATGAAATTTTGGGCCCAATTCAAGTTTTGACTAAAAATTGCGGCAATTTTTTTTTTTTTCAAAGAAAGAAGAGCGTTAAAGATCCTGAAAAGGTTTATGAAGGTGTTGGAGTTTTCTGCATTGTTGGTATAGAATATACTTCAACTTCGCATTATCTTCTTGTTTCCTCTCGTAAATCTTCTTTGTACAGGTTCCATTTTCAATGCAACTGTTTAATTAAAAAAAATAAATGAAAAGATTTTAGCGAAATCATGTCACAAACTACTCGAAAACTAATTCTTTTATTGAGACAGGTGAAAAAGTTCAAATTTTGACGGTAAAAGGTACACGTCGTTCGATGTATAGCATTAAACTAAAATTAAATTAAATGTATGTATGTTCTTGTAAGCAACGGATGAATCTGAAAAAATAAAAACATAAAAACAACGGTTTTTTTAAGGTAGAGGTTATGATTATATTGTAGACAAAACAATAACAACATAAAAACTTTTTCCTTGTGTTCGACAGCTTTTTCAGGAACCCCTAAGAAACTTACATTTGAATTAAAGGGAATTTGCATTATTTTCATGAAAAGTTTGGAAGTAGCTAAACTTTCTTGCATTATTGCTCTGAAAAAACTTTAAGATATTTCACAGATCAATTTCACTACGGTGTATATAGAAGTTATTACTTCAACATTTGCTTTCTCACGTAGGGTATCTTCAAAGAAATATTCGTGTTTTTATTTGTTGAATGTGGTGACTTTTTACCTTAAAGGGGAACTGAGGTCAGAAGAGACATACCTTTTTTATTGCCACATTTGAAAGAGAATATTATTTCAAAACCAACGATGTATTGGTTTTCTCATATGATCAAGTATATATGTTTTTAAGCTTGGTTCGCACTATGTTTTAACAATGTTTTAATGATAAAACAACTCATATTTTAAAAATTACGAGTTAAAACGGTCATGTGTTTACATTGCATTTTATCTTACGAAATTTAAAATTAATAATCTAATTTGATCAGGTGTTCATTTTATATATTATATCTTAAAAGTCAAAAATAGTTTATTAAATTTTTTTGGGACAATGGAAAGACGAAAGCTACAACAAAGATTGAGAATTTTGATTTTTTTAGAGCAGATGCGTAGGATGAAGCGAAGTGGTACTCGCGGACTAATTCACAAAGTTTTTCCTCTTGAACTAACGTGAATTTGCTCTCCATTTTATTTTTTTGTTTTTATTTGGCTTTTTATTGATAAATCGGAAAACATTTGACTTAGCAAAGAAAAAATCAGAGAACATAAAACAAAATTTTCTCTCTCGTGAGTTTCTCTTACGTCATAGTTTCTCTTGCGTCATATTCAAACTCACAGGTGTATAGAAATATCATAAAAATTTGTCGGTGTTCTTTGAAGGTTAAAACATAATATCAAAATTTTTGATATTCTGTTTTGTTTTAAAGCGCCAATGTCAAGCGAGCTCAAACAGATAATATAACGTAACGTTATATTACACTTTCAGAAGAGAATTCATTCATCGGTAACTCACTTGTGGCATGCTTGACATTGCCGCTTTAAAATCATTTTAACGTAGTATAAATCAAAACATTTTATGTCCACACTATTGTTTTAACTTAAAACAGTCACATAAAATGATTATAAAACATAGTTTAAACATAGTGGGAAACAAGCAGCAAAAACAGTTTTCATAAATTTCATAAATTATGACGTCATAGACGCTATACTTATATGGAAAATATACTGATATCTATGTAAGAGTGATTAAATTGAATAGTTATTTATTTCTTTGCACAAAGGAATGCAAAAAGATATAACAACCAGGTCTAAATTTTTCAGAAAATATCAAATACACGTTTTTTTTTATAAGATGCCAGTTTATAAGAAACTTAGTACTGGACATGCCAAAAACTTAGAAACTTTTAGAACTAGAAAAATGTAGCAAATCTCTGTTAAGAAACTTTTTTGCTGATATTCACAGTTGAAATACTTTGAAGGTGGCGATATAGGATAAATAAGGCGCTATTTTCGCCATCCTTGTAATCTTTTTTAACTACAGCGTTCATATCTTGCAGTAGAAACAGCCAATAAATGACAAACTTATTTTTTCTTCTATTAACCAACTTTTATTCATTAAAAGCTTTTGGAACTAGGTCTGGTGCTTGGTTTCTTATAAAAAAAAGACGTGTATATTGTTTCTTATCAAAGTTTGTATGCTAATTCCACTTCATTTAGAATTATACCCATCTTTATGGCTTGTTATATAGCTAGTATGACGTCAAAAATGCTAGTTTTAGTGATTTTATATTTCTGAAAGTAATGCTCAAGATACTATAGTTGTATTTCTGATATTTTTTAGGGTTAGAAACACTCAATTTCTTTTTCCAAACCTCAGTTCCCCTTTAATCTTGTTCCAGTTAGACTTTGTTAGAAAGTTGGGCTGGAGAGGAAATTTTCCGACAATCTCAAAAAAAACCTAATTGCTATTTGATTTCTCTATTCCCTTGTAGCAATCTCATTTAAGTTAACATCATGTATACTTTCACAGAAAGTTGCTTTCTAAAATAAAAGCCAAGAGCTTCTGAAAATTAAATATGATACAAGGATAAAACCTGGTGCACTAGCACTTTATATGCTGGACGTTTTGAGGATCAAATGAACCATGGGGTGGAGGGAACTGGGTAAGAACACTTGGCACATACTTAAAGCAACTCTTTTTGAGCATAACAAAATACTTTTGGTATGATAAAGTCATCAAAAAATCATAACGTCATCGTTATTCCGACAGACGGTAGCGCGAAACTGATCAAAATTGATCTAAACTTTGAAGGGCTGGTTCTCTGTATCTGCAAAGTATTTTACATGCAGTTTACACCAAGCACCTAAGGGCTTTCACATATCTTGCAGGCTTCTGGGTGATCGTCCCGAAAATCCGAAAATTATCTTTACCGAAGGTCTCGTGGTTAAGATTTTTTTTTTTTCTACCAACACTTTGCTAGAAGGTTTTTACTAGCAGTCATTACATAGTTTTAAGGTGTTTTAACGAAAAAAAGAGCGTTGTGGCGGAATCCGCCCCCTCCCCGGCATAAATAGGGCTTGAGCAAGTATTTATGAAACATTTTTTAAGCTCTTGGATTGATGAGAACATCAGGAATAAAGCAGTAAAAAGTTGTTAAATAAGCCCAGCTTTTGGCAATGTATAATTCAAGAAAGAAAAAAAAAATATGCGGTTTTTGACAAATGCCTGTGGACTCTAGCAGTATAGGTATCTGAAGAAATTTAGAATATTTAACATCTTTTTTTGATTCCCATCTTGACTGGATCGAAAAAAGAGCACTATAGAAAGAATCATGAGCATGAGCATTCTTTTTAGTTTCACCAAAGTAAAGAGTTTGGAAAAATCAGGAATTTCCCTTATGTTTCGCATTATTAACAGTAGTCTGAAAAGCTGGCGGAACCCGCCCCAATTGATGAAATAATGATACAGCAATACTTGAAAATCAGCAAAAAGGAGAAGTTGCATTGTGAGTGTTGCAGAGCAGTCATGGCTTCATCGAAATTTCGACATGATAAATTTTTACCCCTTTTCCATCCACCCCTATGCAAGTAACTTACCTATATAAAAACGCTTATGTGGAGTCGAGTTTATATAACACAGTTGTAGCACTTATCGATATTTGTACAAGATACAGGTTGTGAAAGTTTCAGTTTTAATGATATTTTCCCCAACTCTTAAAAATTGATATGGGTTATATAGCAAGATTGTAAACAATCAGAATATTACGGGACTGTCAGGATTAGAGACCGATGAAGAAAAACTACTAATTATTAAAATCTCTAAGTTTGAAGTGAAATATAGGTATCCATAAGAACCAGCCATGGTTGTTGTATAAGTGTTGACGAGAAATTCCACTCCAAGCCCCCTGCCTTATTGATTCGCTGTAATAAGACCCCAATATAACACTTGATGAAGCCAACAGCGTACAGTTTTTTTAATGCTTTAGATGAAGTTTTTTAAAATATACAGATTTAAAGCGGCGGGTACAAAAGACATGACGCATAACGCATAAAAATCAGCTAATACTAAGGTCTTGATTAATTGTAATACGTAAACTTATAGCTTATTATTTTTCAAAAATATATATCCCACAACCCTGCTTCACTTTCTATTTATTTGGGTTCGATAGGTATTTGCAAGAACAATGAAGTGGTCGAAGATTTTATATGCTATGATAATAACTGTTTCAACAAATAAACTTCTCACTAAAGTTTCTTGGTACAACTTCCGAAAAAAATGTATGTTTTGAATTGGCACTGGATAATTTTTCATTTTCAGGTTTTAGTGCTTAAGGGGACACAAATCCTGTTTTTGCGGTCAACATGAATTCCTACAGATTTTACAGTAACTTTTTAAGAACGTTTCTGTAAACAAAATCACTATTAAAATGTACCCTAAAACGCACCCTTGCAATTTCTAATTCCATGAATTAAAAACAGTAAATTATAAAATCAAAAGTGGTTTTTTCATGGAAGCTTTTTCTAAGATGTATGATGGAGATTCGCGTCAATTTTCAAAGTAGCTAGTCCTGCAAAAAAATCAATCTTGTCGTAAAAATATTCTACTTTTCTACCGAGTTTCACATGTAACAGAATTACTTATAATGGTGGTCTAATCATAGTATCCACAGACTGTAAAGTCAAACTAAAATGGCATACTGTATTGCTTCGAATAAACGCTTTTATTAAAAACAATAGACAACAAAAATAAGAAAACGTGCAACATAGCTAGAGATCTACCTTATCAAACTCACTATGTTTTTTATTATATTCCAAATCTAATAACTGATATAGCCAAAAATAGAGAAAGGTTAACTAGCATCAGTAGTTGCTCTCTATATTTATTTTATCTCCCATGAAAACAATTAATTTTTAATTTTAAAAAAAATAGATTAGGATAAGATATGTGTCACGTAGTAAAACATTCTCTGATTTTGGGAGAACAATTTCTGAGACAACATATTCTTGCCCAAATATAAGATTATACATTTATTTTTACGAGAACAGTACAGATAATTTTCAACGCAGTTAACCTTATCCTAGGCGGGGGTTTATGAGGGATGGGGGTGGTGCATTTTTGCCTGCTGGCTCAAAGTTTCCACAATATCTCCAGAACCGAAGTATGAAGCTGAAGTTTTCCGTACCTTTCCACCTTTTTACTGGGGAGAGGGTGGTCAAAAACTTTATTAGTATCCTGACCTTCAAATCTAGCAATGACGTCATCATTTCACCAGGGTACCAAACCAAAAATCATAGGACTAAAAAAGGAATCACTAAATAAATATCAAATAAATTTGATGATTTTGTTTGAATTAACAAGTCATTTATAGTGATAAGAAATTTCATATGAGATTTGAAATGACAAGGACATTTTCTGATCTGCACTTTGAAAAAGAAATCCTAATTTTGCTTTCTTAACCCCATAAAATAGATGCCATTTGCCTAAAAAACTTATAGAGATATTTTTCAATGACTTCATAACTAGGGACTGGAACCGAACTTAGGAAAAATGTTTGGATCAAAATGATCCTAAATTAAATTGTTGAATTTTTTGAACATCACGTTATCGCCAAATCACGTCACCATATCAGCCTAACAAGTTATTTGTTAAAAGCATCTATTCGTTGCATCTATGTGGTATTATATTTCTGTCAATATGCCTCCCTCTCATCTAAAAGCCCATATTTGATTTTTCACGCAATTTTATAATAAAACATTCGTACGTGACTAACACCACTGTTCAAATTTTAATTGCACAGTAAAGACAAACACACAATGTTGGTGAAAGGTCTACAAGGATATAACATATGATCATCAAAACATGGTCATATTCACGATTTCAATCTTTCTTTTGATTAATTATTTATTTAGACATGTAAATATCCAATAAAGAAGGGTCAACAGCGCAAAAAGAGGGGTTAAGCAACAACTTATTGATTTGTTAGTTTAGAAAACATTTGTTAAAAATCTTTGTTTTATTTATGATCCAACGTTAGATACTGAACATCATTTCTAACACATCAAGTCGTAAGACGAACTGTATGTTCGTCAGTAGAAAACAGCCTTCAAGGATATTTTTTATTTCGAAATAATAAAAAATGCATATTTTTATCATGTTAAGTCTGCTTTTCTACGTACTTATACAAGTTAAAGTTGAGTCAGGTATACCATATTTTTTAAATTTGTTTCGAAACCTCAATTTATCGTATTTTTGCTTTTTAAAGGGGCTCGTTTTTTGTAGCAAGATATAAAATGTACTTAAGTAGGTTGCGTGACATTGTATCGGATATTATTATTGAAAATAACTCTTTTTTAGTATCACACGACTGTCCTGGACCCGACAATATGAGTAACGAAATATGGCCAAATAAGACGATTCCATATGAAATATCAAATGACATAGGTAAAACTGTCGTTTCTAGATCCTGCTTCTCTCATTTTTCTCAAAAGACTTGCTGAACTTTTTCCACTATAGCCCATAGACTTATATAGAATACTAGACCGGACTTTAGCTCGAAAACAGCGTTATGGTTTTTCTCGTAGGCAGCCATGTTTGTTGTTAGTCTGCATTGGCAATCAACCAGTCAACGGCAATTTGATGCCAAAAAAACTAAAGTTAAAGAAAGAGCAATGCATAGGATTATCGCTATAGGATTTTGCATAAACCATAGAGTTAGAATACAAAGAGGGCCGACTTGGCTTTTTTTTCTAGCCTTTTTTTGTGCCAGGCGGGAAATCAAAATTTCAAAATAGTACGGCAAAATTATTGTACGGTAGGCGCTGGGGAGGAGGGAGATGCAAAAGAACAATGGGTCACGTGCAGTCTCAACTCTCCCAACTGAAAACAGTAAACATTAAAAATGCTGGAGACTAACTGCTAGCTAGCCATGATAGATAGATATGGAAAGAATTTAATGTACAAAAATTTTAGAAGGCTGGTAGAAACTAGTAGAAACACAATAAAATGCTGACATCGTGTATCAATGTGCATCAGTGCGTACAAGTTCTTGAAACCACCAGCCAATTGAAATTGATGATCAAACTTTATAATAGGTAGCTAGCTAGCTAGCACATGTTTCCAAGTGTGACGATATTGCTGTAACCTGCTGTTTGACTTCCGAACCAGTAAGTGGAGACACACCAAGA
>JANSTP010044789.1:0-14552 GCA_025330745.1 Cladonema radiatum
CTGAAGGTGTTTCATCCCTGTCACCTTAGAGTGGCTAAACTAAACTTACTTACTTACTTACTTACTTACTTACTTACCAAAAAAATGCTCATAGTAGATCATCTTGCAACGAGATGAAATTTGCATGGCTCCGCTGCAAATCACCAGAAAAAGAGAATGAAACAAGTAGTGCTCTAGAAAATATGACACTTTGTTTTTGTCCCTCTTATTGTGCCCCACCCTGTAAATAAATTTAACCCTGCCACACCATTTTTCTTATACCGAAAAAACAGAAGGAGGGAAATCTACACGAGCTAACACCACGTGTCTTAGTGTTTTGACGGATGATATAAAGAAAGGACTGTAATGAATTTCCCATTTGACCAAATTCACCAAAGTATTTATTCAAGGCGCTAACACAACTTCAAAATTTGAGAAATGGCATAAAATGACAAACTCGTTTTACCTCAGAGTGTTGGAAGCTACATTCTATTGACTGTTATTGCCACATTGCTTGATCCACAATAAAAGATTCAAAAACTTGCGTTTTAACTTATTATGTAGTTTAGAGAACTTCCATAAAGTAATAAAGAATGTCAGGGGTTAATACGAAAAAATATAGTAAAGGACATTTTGATATTTGTGCCCAAATTACCTATGTCCAAATTAGTGTTCCTCACATGAAACAAAGAGGTTTTTATGTTTGGTTCACTTGGTAGAGCTGTCTTGCTCACATTTCTAAATACAATTGTAACTCAAGCAAGCAGGGAAGAATTAGCAAGGTATGCATATGCAACTTTTATCTAATTTGGGCACATTTTTTTGTGTGCCCAAAATTGGTATACCCACCTGGAAAACTGCTTGTATTAAGCCCTGAATGTGTAATGTCGTCACCAATAAATTTAAAGGATTGAAATGAAACCTACGCGAACATTAGTTCCACTTTCTCCTTCGAATTCGCCTTTCACCTTTGAAGAGTTTTGCACAAACGAAATTTTTCCATACAAAACTTTTCCATGGAATAATGAAATAAGTGTAATAAGGAACAGTTGTTTTGAGCATAGTATCGTCTTTCTTCTTCCCTGAAACAAAACAAAGGGATAGAAAAATTTTTATTATTAGTGTAATAATAATGTTAAATTCACTAATATTTACACAGGAATTCAGCTACAAATATATCTGGTCCTCTTGTTGATATAAATTGGGTGGGATAATCACACCTGGCCTTATTTTTATAAGGAAAAATTTCTAAGCATAAAGAGCAAAAAATTATGCTCTTTTTATAGAAAACCATAATGTGCCCTGAATACATAGAGCATGCCATGTTTATATTTAGCAATTCACCAAACATTTTGTGGTTCAAAGTGCTTCTACTTAACCAAAAATTTGTTTACTGCTGATTAATATGTCCCTAAATAAACTTGGGAATCTTTCAATTATTATCACGTTATTGACAAAAAAACTTCTGGAAAGTACTTGGGCTAAATAATTGAGATATGGGAGAGACAAGACAACAAGGTTGGGCAACAGATAAGTAAGATATGTCAACAAGGGACCAACTTATTGGCTTATCAGAATAAACCAAACCTATTGTTACAAATGACGAGATGCAATTAATGTAGAGTATACTTGTTTTCAATTCTCAAAAACTTTGTTTGGTCCTTATTGACTGAAAAAAAATCTTTCAGTAGTCCGTACCTCAGAATCCCCTTTTAATTATCTAATTATCATCTATGATCTATTCTAATAGCTAATACATAATCTAATTATTCATTATGTTGGGTCCTATATTAACATAAAAAAAACCTTGTAATTTAGTTTTACTTTTGTAGTGTCAGGACCAGCCAGTCGGTTACAGTGTTATTTTCTATAACATGAGTTAAATTAAATATTTGATGCGTTTTCAAACGCATATGTTTGGAAAATTTTCAACTGATGACTTTTGAAAACAGTAGAAATTAGTTTGCATCATATTTTTCCGGTTCCTCATATCTCAATATTTCGGAAATGGTGTCTTTTGCCTTCAAAGAAATGCCAATCATTTGTATAAAGCCTAGAAAAATTATTGCCTGCGTATTAGGGCTAGTTTGTGAAGATATTAAAGCACATGGCAAGAGATTTTGACATCAGAAAAAGACCAAAAAAATGAAAATGTTTTGTTGCATTCAGCCCAAAAATATGATGGTAGAAACACACATAAGTTTTTGTGATTTTCATAATGGACACTTTATCTATTTCATAAAATAGACTTTTTTCATAATTTCTTTCAAAAGTATTTTCTAGAAAGGATAAACAGAAAATTCATGCAGTACAAAACCACGCATATCAGAAAAGGTTTCATCAACTATACATTTGTAGTTTAAGGAAGTCTAAAATGTGGACATTAACATAATGATGCAGTTATTGTTGAAGAGAAGCCAAAAGCGTTTTTCAACAGTACATTATATCTGTCTATTTCAATTTGAGCTCCTCAAGTATTTAGGATATGATAATGAAAAAAAAAGTCTGAAGCTTAACTTGGTCTCAAAGATTCAGTAAGGCCTTTCTAGAGTTTTTTAATTGCAACGCATTGTTACTTTTGGTATATAAAATCATATAATTTAATAAAGATTATCAATATAAAACCTTTTTAACTTTATTACATGAGCGATGTAACATAAGTGTTTAAAGTTTACATTAGTTACTTTAAAGTCAGAAATTTTTGTGTAAAATTTCCGCGGGTCGCTGCATTTGCGAAATTTTTTATATTTCGCGGGAACTTAGTTTTAGCAAATTAGTCAGATTCAAATATTTCACGGGCATTTTTTTTTGCAAATCCATAAAAAAGTTTATCCTTCTTTAGTTTTGTATCCTGCAAAGTGTGAAAGAAGAGTTAATTTGTTATAAAATTTCATGAATCGAGTATAAACTCTTTTCTGTGGGAATTTAATTTCGTGAATTTTAGGCCGATTTGTGAAATTCGCGAAAATTTCTTTACACAATAATTTCTGATTTTAAAGTACTATTTACAAATGAGTTTTGAAACGAGAAAAATTCAAATTTACTTTTCTCAAAACCATTTTTTTGAATCGGCCAAGCTAATGACTCAAAAAGCCTGTTAATGAGGTTGATCTCACCTGAATGATTGATTGATTAAATATACATTCATTTCATTCTCTAATTCTCTCGCTTTGCTCTGAAAATGTGATTTGAGAACTATTTTATTTTCAACATTTGTTTTTCCTTTCTGTTCTAATTTGTTCTTAGTCATTTTTCTTAACAGAGAAAGCTACTACTCATATCAGTAAATATTTGCACGACTGCACTATCAATTTGAGAAAATGCACTACGATTCACAATACGTATTGGCAACTCTTATATAACGATTCAATATTATGTGAAAAAGCTTTTATTTTGAGAAACGAGAAATATTTAGGATTTATGAAATAGTTCGTAATTATTTCCTTTTTAAATTATGCTTTGATCTATTCCCTCCATACTAATTCTGAATTAGATTTTTCTAGAATTTTGACTTTTTCCTGATTGAAGAATGCTTCTACATTGAGAAAAAGTTTGAGCCGAGCGACAAATTTTCAAAATATTTTGTAGTGATGCTCTTCAAGTTTCAAAAAAGCTGTGCAAAATTTTGAAAACATTTTTAGGCTAAGCCAAATTAAGTTGTTGTTTTGCGTGCCCAATGGACCCTCTTTTTTGAATTATGGAATATTACTATTACCGGGTGTTTTCAAAACTATCTACAATTTTTATTTTTCAGGTTTTAAAGTAATAAACAAAGGAAATAGACAAAAAATAAAAGTCATAAACATCTTGAGAATTTGCTGTTTCATTTTTGCTGTTGAAGAGGCAAAAGAAATATTTTGATTGAGAAATAACTTTTTATAATAGTAGTGAAAATAGTAGTAGTTAAAACCATAAATGAAGCAGATAGATAAAGACAGATATCGCAAAGGTCATTATAAGCTAGCATTTTTGGATCTTAAGTCATCTACAAATCAAATAATCAAGAAATGAGCATTATAAAAGCCACGATAACTCAGCTGTTCCAGTTTTTATCATCGTGAATTTGGTAAAAAGGCAAAAAATCTACACTGGAAATGTCATGGTAACCCAGCTGTTTAATTTACTACAGTCAAAAATGAAGCGGGCAGAAAGCAATCAACAGCCTTCTGAATTCGCTATTTTTCATGGCATCAAAAAGTGCTGGCATAAATCTGTTGCTTGGCATTAATTTTTACAAAAAAAATAAAATCAACGTAAAAAGCTGATGGGAATATTTGCTTTGGAAAATTATGATGATTCTACATGGGTTTGTAAAACATTTGCTAAACAAAATGGATCGTTTCTTCTCAGATAATTTCTTAATATGTAAGTTTCAAAACAAAAGTCTATCAGCAAAAATTTGCCGCTCATAATTTGTTTTGCGAAGGCATTTTGGACGACAATTGCCTTCTGCCGTCGTTAATTCAGGAGGCTGAATCAACATTGTAAAAGCCAAGACACCCCAGCTGTTTGAGTTTTTAAAGTCATAAATGAGATGAAGCAGGCAGGCAAGAAATAAATGTTATAAAAGTCATAAAATCCAACCATTTCAATTTTAAAGTCAAAAACTAAGCAAACCAACATAAAAACACACACATAAAAAGTTAAAAACTCATTCAAAATAGTATGGTGAATGACAAATAATTTTGAAATAAAAGTTATCTATGAACAACATGTATGGTACAACGAAAACACAGTTTTCTTTTTATGCAGAAAGAGAAGATATTTATTAGTGCCTAGGCATGATTTAAAAGATTAATTTAATTTATGAGATGAGTTATGCTAAAGAAAGAAGCTATGTAACAGAAGTTAATTTCAGACAACTGTTTATATTATATTAAGTAGTTTACATTATAAGAAGAAATGAATAATATTAATATTCCAAATGCGCGACTTGATATAAAATCTTATATCTTGAATACCTGCAAAACAACTTTTTTAATTGGCTTTGCCTTGGTCAACTTAGCCTGAAACTTTCACAGTTGGTTACAAAATGCTTAAAAAAATTTAAAACATTTCAAGCATGTTGAATTTCAGGGAATTACATGCAAATTTTTATTTCATAATACTACCTTAATTCTTTGTTATTTTCAGTATAAAATGGTGGTCAAAAAAAGTCCAACCATGATTTTGCTGCATAAAATATGTATGGCAAGTGAAAATATCAAAGGATAAACAGCTGTCCAGCTCTCTGAAATTTGTTCCTTTGCAATCTTTTTTCTACTCAATTTCAAAAGCAATCATCTTTTCTAGGCTTTATACCTACAATTTATTTTTAAAGTTTTTGAAAGACAGATAGGAACATTATTTTTATATCAGTTTTATAGCACTATAAATTTCATTAGGGTTTATTTGGGCTAATTTTGCCATAAAATATTGGTTTCTCTAGGAAAACCCTGAAAAAATTGAATTTTCCATTGCTTCTGCCTCGCTTCAAAGAAGACTGATGTTAGAAGAAAAGGCATCAGAAAATTGACAGGTAATTGGTTTAATTTTTACCTAAAACATTTTTGAAAATTCTGAATAACCTAGTATTTTTGAACATCCATGAAAACAATTTTCTTTGATTTGCATGCTCAATTTCAAAAGTATTAACAAAAAGCTGTAGAGCTATTTAACATTGTTGTATGCACGTTTGTTTTATAGAAAAATTTCCTGATGATGCCAAAATGTTGAAAACTAAATTTCAAAGTTGCAGCAAATATAGAGAGAAAGTAAATCGACAGAACTTTCTAGCTTCAAAGGATACTGGCAAGTAATAAAGGTTGCAGGATTCAGATAAACAAGTTAGATAAGATTTGTTAGCTAGATTAATAGATTGGAGCCAGGATTGTTTAGAAAGGTATAAGTTATAATTGATACTATACCCTGACCTTAAATGAGATTTCTTTTGTGCGATATTAGGGGGCAAATTTGGGGTTACAATATACCACAAACTCCAAACATAAACAATGTTGTAATAAATACAGTGAAACCTGCTGAAATAACCATCGCTATAAGAAGACCATCTGTCTATAAAGACCATTATTTCTTGGTCTTATAATGCCATTTTCTATTATTGTTTTCAACCTGTATGAGAAGACTACCTATCCTAAAAGACCACTTTGACAGAGTCGTCGTCTTTGACAGATTTCACTATAATTAACAAACCATTTGCTCATTAAAACACATTCAGTAGATCCAATGAAAAAAGAGAAACAAATAATATATCCAATAGATATCAGAGAAAACCAGAAAGTCCAACCATAAAACTATTTTGTTAGAGGTGTATGGAGAAGCATCTATATTATTTATTAGTTTCAAAAAGTCAAATACAGTCGACTCTCGATAACTGGAACCTTCACGGGACCTTGAATAAAGTTCGACCTACTGAGATGTTTGAGTTTTCGAGTGTTTCTGAAAGGGGTTTTATGGTTCAAGGGACGAAAAAAACAGCTCAACCTACCGAGTAGTTCAAGTTTTCGAGTGTTCGAGTTACCGAAAGTCAAGTGTAGTAGAATACAAAAGATAATAAATCATAATAATTAAATAAAATAAAATACATAAAATACAAAATAATTAATGTAACATTGAAACATTGGGTCAAAATAAAAAGAAAAAAAAGATGTCTCATATTGAATGTTTTTAACTTTGATTTACCTTTGGTGATTTACTCTGTTAAAATATTTTATCTAAAAAATTGTCAATATGTCAGCAACTTCATACAGTGAAAGCTCCGAATAGCAGACACCTACGGGTCTTAGCAAAAGTGTCCACTAATTGGAGGTGTCCGCTATATAGAGGTTTTCAAAAAATCAAAATTATGTGCACTTTTAGCAGTTATATTCAATCTAACGCTCTATTTAAACATTTTAGAAGTACAGGGCAAAGAAAGTTGCTATAACCTAGGGAGAATATACATTTGATGGGAGCAGGAAGGTCATTGAATTGCTGATGAAATAGATACTGATAGTTGATCAAAATAAGGAGAAAAAAGTATCGAAATGCTAAAATTAACATTGTTAGACTTTAAGGAAAAGAAATGTTTTGTAAACATTTGGTTTTTTTCTTGTCATTTTGAGGTTTTTACCTGTCCGCTTTTCAGAGGTAATTTTCAGTATGAAAGTTCAAATGGGACTTGACTTTTCCGTCCGCTAATGAGAGGTATCCGCTATTACTGTCCACTATTAAGAGGTTATTTTATAAGGGTTTCATGGAAAAAATTTCTAGTCTCCAAAGCTTTGTCCGTTATTTGGAGGTGTCCGCTATATGGGATGTCCGCTATTGGGAGGTTTCACTGTATTAAGTCGTCATAACTATGACTGAAGAGTAAAATAAATTTTTTTGAGATTTTGAAAATTTAATCACTTTTCAGAGAATTATCAAACCAATTGTAATTTTTGAATCCAAGATTATACAGTACACTAATATGAGAAATTTTGTGCCACTTCACATTATGTCAAATTACAAGCATTGCTTTTCTAGAAAATTTCAAACAAAAAATGCCCTCTCAGAATATCACCCAATTTTGTCCAAAAATCTAACCGATAAATTTATGGCTTCTATGGACATTTTTTGAAAAACACACTAGATCTACTTAACATCACCAACTTTTGCCATCTGAATTGTTTTAGGAGTCACTTAGTGGGTATGTCAAAAATACCTTCAAAAATTAGAGAATTTTGTCCATTTTTGATAATTTTGATGAGCTAATTATCATCTACTAATTTTTGGAGCATATGGCACTTTACATTTGTGCAAAGTTTCATTCATTTTGTTGAGCATTAATAAGGATTTTCACCTTGGGAGGATAGTTTTTGAATCCCCTATGGCTTTAACACACTGGAAAAAGCCCATGCAGAATAGGGTTAGCAATATTACTAAAAAATATTTACCTTGAGGGAAGAACTTTTCGCGAGAACTTATTATTGCAGAATTTATTTTCGCGAATTTACCCCATTTTCGCGAATTTAAATTCCGCTAAAGTTTTTAGCCTCCTGCGATTTGTGAAAATTAGTTCCGTGAAATATTCCAAAAAAATTGATTGGCGAGATATTCAAATAAAATCAAATTTGAAAAGCCCCAAAAAAGGGAAGATTTTGAACAGAATCACAAATATGACTCAAAAATTTCTTGGAAACTTAATGAAAAAGACTTACGAAGATTATCTTGACCCATGATTAATTTTGGAAAACCCAACTACTCGTGAAAATAAATTCCACAAAATCTTGTCATGACTAAAATTCACGAAATAAAATTCCACGAAATTTGCAATATTCAGACCTTCAACTCGCGAAAATAATTCTGTGAAAATTTCTTCTCACGAAAATTTCTTCCCTGAAGGTATTTTTTAGGTTCTCCATATTTTTTCTATCATATTGAAGTCAAAGGGTACATGATTCATATTGGTAAAAAAGAATTTGTATGCATTTGTTATTGGTAGTTATCTATCCTATGGTGTTAGTAAATAGTAATTTAAATAAATAATAGTAAATAAATAATTTCATTATAAATAGGCAAAAACTCATTTAAAAGATCTTCTGGTAATTTGTTTCCATCTGCTAACAGTGTAAAAATATTGTTAAAAAAGTAATAACAGTAGCTAGCATTGCTTTTTCCTGCTATTAACCCTATTACTGCTGGGTTTTTTAGGGGCTCTGTAACACTTGGGGGAATTCCCCCCCGACCACAGATCTCGGGAACTGCTAATCGAAAGGTGATAAAACTTGGTACATTATTAGACCAACTTATTCTGAACATGTTGGTACCATATTTTTCTGATGACTTTATCAGAATTTGATGACGTCATCATTTTTTACCGACAGATTGCCAAATATCTGGAATTTTGATGTCAAACTGAAAATTTTGACCCAAAATGACCCAAAAAAATCGGCTACCGGGCGGTATAATCGGCATTGCCATGGCGGCAGTGGGTGTGGTCACCAAAAACCTTTTTGATGGAATTGTTCCCAGATAAATTTTGTTCAAAGTCACAAAGTTTCATGGCAAAACCTTTTTTTGTTTCTGGGTTATTGCAAAAAAACTGCTGGTGGGGGCGGAATGGCTTTATTGAAAAATAAAATTGAATAAACAACTATAGTGCTGAAGAAATTTTATTCGTCAGTCAGCATGGCTTTATTAAATTTTGTCAAATATTTTTTTCAAAAAAAGCTTTAAAAAGTGGATTTTCATCACTAAGTTGAAATTTCAGGAACTTTAAAAGTTAAAAATAATGATACCTTCATTGACTTTTTAAGGATCACAGACCACAATGCCTTCAGTTTGATTTGATGTAGTGTCTTTAGCTTCAACAGCATAAATATTAAAATTGAGGAGCATCATTAGCTATGATGCCTTGACTTTCTTTTCATTTTGCATCGTCCATAACATCAACTATAACATCAACTTTATAGGCACATATTTTCCATGAAAGCAACGTAATTGTAAAGGTTCATTAGGATAAGTTCATGCTTGTTGCTGGTTACTCCTCCTTTCGTTGAACATTCTCAGTAGCATCTGCCAACATATTGACTACCTTTCTTTCCATTGGCTAGATAAATGTTGAGAGATAAAATTATCGCTCTAAAAAACAATCGACATATTCAAGAAGAATTAAAGTTTAACAACGAAACAGGAGTTGAGAAATGAGACTGAATCAGTTTAGTTAACACTATATTGTTGCTTCAAAAGTGCAGGAAGAAAAAAACGACCATACTTTACTTTATTCATATATAAATTCACATTTTTATTTAAAAAATACAGTATACTCGAAATAAGTGGAACATCCAATGGACTGATAAAAACGTATTACTTTTCAGCAGGAGTACTCCTTTCTGAAGTCCCTGTAAGTAGGACATTGTCAACAAAAGTTATTTGGTATTATTCAATCAAACGAAAGGAAGCAGCAAAATCTGCAACATATTTTTGTATCGCCATTTTAAATTTCCACATTCTATTGATGATTCCAAAGAAAAATACAAAGTGCATTTGAAATTGCTGTAGTCATTACATTAAAAGTCCTACTTAAGTGAAGTTTCTGCTCCAAGGGACTGGTAAAAAGTGAGTTGCACAGTGGGCATCCTACTCATAATGAGTCCCTGTTGCAACCTGTAATTTTGGCGACGTCAAAATGTAATTGTCGCTGTATTTGCCATTGCATCATCAAAAATCTTGATTTATGGCAGCAAAAAAATTGCCGTCACCCAATTTTTTTTGGCTGCAACTATGAATATAGTTTTGTCTTATCACAATTTGTTTATTTAAAGATATGGGTTCATAAGTTGGTTGTCCATCTTCGTTACACCTTTTATTTAAACTTCCATTTGCTATTAGCTTTTTTTTCACACTTGAGATTCATGTTCTTACAAAACTGTTCTTATAAAAGACAAATGCATGCAACTCAAAAACCAGAACTGCCGCCGTCTTTTCTTGATTGCCACCAATATTCCCAAAAGAACTCTCTCCGGCAGCATTTTCATTGCTGTCGTCTGGGAAATTGAAAATAAAAGGTTGCAGTTGAGGGGGTTTTTTTGTTTTAATAGGACAAGGAAGTTCAAGGCACTGGAAAAAAGTGTACTACTTTGTGGGCGTCCTAATAATTTGGTGTATTACCTATTGCAAGTATACTGTATTTACATAAGGAAAAAAGTAATTGAAAGTTAATTCATGACAAAATATTTATACAATAATTAAAAACGTTTTTGATGTACTAGCCTGTAACCCAAAAACATCTATCAACATTAACTGCTAGAGAGTAGGAAGAAATGAGAAATTTATTAAAAAAAAAAAATTCTTGTTTTTACTATAAACCTATAAAACTATAAAACAGCGACTGTTTAAAAAGATACTATCAGATTTTTTTTGTATTCTTCTGATAAATATATCTTGGGTGTTTTATTTCATTTTTCCGAAAAATGTGCATTTCAGCAAGAGAAAAAAAAAACATATCCAGGAAATATTGCTAAAGGTTGAGTAATAACATTGGCAAAACCTTTGTAAATATAGGTTTTTGTTATGATTTTCTATAGCAAAACCATTTTCTGTATTGAAACAAGGCTGAAATCTTCACCTAAAAAACTGCTTGGTTTTTGTTTGACGCTACGCACTGCCGACTCTCCTAACCACCATCACTTGAATTATATGGATAATTCCATATAGTAATTTTATCAATGGGTTTTTAGGTGCAGTGAAAGAAGTAGCTCTCAGGAAATAAGAAAGGATAAACATGACTCGCAAGAATGGTTTGATGGGGATGTTTGGTCCTGTGATATCAGTTTGACCCAATATTTTTTCAAAAATGAAATTTGCTATATACTAATCAAAAGATCTTAATGAGTGAAACAAAAAAAATCTGAAAGTCTATCCCTGAACATTTTTAGTCTCTCTGATGTTTAACCATGAAAAATGTACAAAATACAGACCAAGAAATTACTGACCAAACAAAAATGTCTACAAAGTCGCTGCTATTCACACTACAGTATTACCTAAAAATTTCACTAGCTAGCATTTATAAGAGCATTTATTTGGCAAATTATTTTTTGTGTAGTTAGTAAAGTAAAATAATGTGAGATATTTATAGACCAGAATCAGCAAACAGTTCAAAGTGAAAGTTAATTCAATGAAGATTACGATAAATCATCTATCGAGGACTATTCTAGCCCTTTTTAGAGTCTGATTACCGAACTCTGCCCCCCAAAAAATACAGATACTTTTATTGGTTTTCATAAGGAAAAATGAAACTTTAAAGAAAATGGTTCCCTTTTCAGTCAAATTTGTGCTCTTTTCGGACATTTTCAGACGCTGCCCTGATTTCTTAGTTTACTCCGTTTCCATCATAGCTTAAGTTTGGTGTTTTATCCCAAATTTTTTTACTGATATAATAATGACTGCACAAAATACAGGCCTAGAATTTACTGACTAAATGAAAAATATCTATATTCGCGCTATAACCTCGAAACTGTATAACAGCTAGCATTAAGAAAAAAATTTGTTTAACAAATCATTTTTTTAGTGCGGTCAGTAAAATAAAAATATATACTTTTTTAAGACCCGAAATAACAAACAATGCAAGGTGAAGGTTGAACTATGCTCACTTAATGAATAATGCATCTAAAGGTAGACTCTCATGTATTGAGTTATCTGTCAAGGTCTTCTAAACTAGACAAAACATGATGCTAATTATGCAACACAAACAGTTACTACAAAGTAGAAAATTCATTTTTTCAATACTTTCTTGACATATGCACTTTTTAGAGACATTAAAAAGTTTTACAGAGAGATTTTCTTAGAGACATATAAGACATATAGTTGAACTAATAACTGAAGAGTTCAAAGTTCAGTTATGGTGAAGCAGGGACTATTCTAGCCCTTTTTAGAGTCCGACTATCGGACCCTGCCCCTCATAGACTGTAAACCTTTTGTTGTTTTTTATACAGAAAATTAACAAATTTGAGAAAATTGTGCCCTTTTTAGTCAAATTTGTGCCGCTTCTAGATCTTTTCGGACCCTGCCCTGATTTTCTAGATTACTCTCTGTGAAGTTCATCCAACACAGTAAAAATTAATTGTCACAAGAAAATTCATAAAATAATTTTACCAGAATACAAAACTATAACTGGATTAAGCAGGAATTGCTGCAACCTTTCAGGAATCATGTCAAAAAAAATTTAATGTGATCATTTCAATGCAATTAGAGCATATGGGACATATCTAACATTAACTAGATTGTCTAAACAATACTTCAAAACCATGTTACATAAAGACATTCTTATATTATCTTGATTTTTAAAAATCTTTTTTGGGGAGCTCTTAGTTAGTTAATTCTTTTTACCTGGAACACACACAATAAAGATTGACGAAATTAATTTAGATTTAGCTCACTTTGTTTTGATGGTATTGCTAAAAGATTAACTTTTGTTTATAATTACTAAACCGTCATTGATACAAGATTTTAATTGGCGCATCAATTTGTGCAAAACACTTTCTCTAAATGTTTATTGCTTCTCAAACTTAGAATAAAATTACTGTTTTCTAATTGTTTTAACAACTTTGTTCGCACAAAATCTAAATTTTTAATGCTCTTACACAAACCAAACCAATCATTATAAAATTTTGTTATGTTTTCAAGGAAAGAATAAGGAAATTTATTTTGGGCATCCCAAATTGGCATGCCCACAAAAACGTTGTACTGATTTGCAAACTTGGCTGAATCAACCCCTGATTATATTATTTTGCATCTACATACTGGACTTGTGCCAGAACCAGCTAATCAAAATAGCATTTTTACAGTGGGCTTTTTCTTCAAAGGAATTCAACCATTCCAATGATTTTCTCACCAATTTTGTACAAAGCATGCAATATTACAAAAGTCGTTATGGCTTCCATATGGAAAAGGGAGAAAACTCTTTAAAGATCAGATTTTGTGAAACAGAGTAAAAAATTTGTGGCGCAAGAAATTCTAAAGAGAGATAGAGAGAGGGATATTTTATTGAAATATCTGACAAAGAAAAGATAAAAAAGGAAAAGGAAAAATCAAAAAAGCAAAAGAAAATTCAATAATTAATAATAAGCAGAAAGGAAACATGGAAATGAGGGAAAAAAGCGTTATAAAACTATTACACTATCTTTTTCAAAAAACTACTTCATAAGTATGCTAAATTTACCAGCGCACCCTTTCTTGACCAACAGTAAACATAATTTTGTTTCATTCCAATAGATGTAAATTCGTTCTGATGTAAGAATATTCGAAGAAAACCATCTGGACAAAACCATAACTTACTGATCCCTAAGTTCCAGCTGCTCAAAATACAGCCCAATTTTTATCGAATTTCACCTGTGCTCATCGGAAAAGTAATGATGTCATCTTACCAAATACGATATAAAGAGCTTGAGAGGAGTTGCACTGTTTATATGTGAAAATTAAAAATAATAGCTTTTACTGTTTTTGGACTCTTTTAGGTGGTGACAGGAGGTGGGGTCTGCACCCCCTTGTTAATTTCATCCTTCAAAAGTAGGATCAACCCTGGTACTAGTAGGACTAAGTTTTGAGTACAAGTTTTGGGTAGCAGATGTAAAAACTTTGCCTCTAATTTGTTGTGAACCCCTACTTACTATGGTTTTTTGATATGCCTTGAGGGCATAAATACCAAGTTGACTGTCAGAAAAATTTAAGAAGACTTTGAAAAAAGCTTCAAAGTACCTTTTATATGCTGTTTATTGGAAAAAGAATTGTTCTAATCTCAATCTTTCCACATTTACTTCACTTAATGTACAATTTTGTTTTGATCTTGCTAGACTATTGAATTCATGCTATATATTACTGAAGAAAGCCAAAATCTATGTTTGAAAAAAATTTGCTGATTAAATAAAAAATAAAACAAAATAAATAAAATTTCGAGATAATAATAAGAATAACATTGATTCTATACCTGATTTTTGTTTGATCTGTAAATTTTAGGTCTGCAATTTGTACAATCATAATTTTTATATGTCAAATACATTGAGATAACTACCAAACTATAACTATGATAACAGACATATTACAATTAATCTTAATAT
>JANSTP010045011.1:0-14546 GCA_025330745.1 Cladonema radiatum
TTTTTTTGAAAAAAATTGTTATGAACTGTTTAGCGTAACCTTAACTTTATTTTTCATATTTCTTATTGATTCTTGAGCGGTTACGAAATTTTTCAGCGATACATCCTGATACTTGTTTCCCTGAGTTGTCCTTGATGTGACCAATAAATCGTCTCAGTACTGGCAAATCCCAAAAATCACGTTTCGCAATTCTTGCTAGTTGTTTGATTGCAAACTGAAGCTTCTGCGTACTTAAAACAATATCTATATCATCTCTCTGAAAGGTTTTGGAAAGAACTTTAGGAGGTTGAAGTACCTCCAAGGCAAGATAGCAAGCATCTGTCCACTGTGATTACCATGATTTGAATTTATTACGATCTGATACAGCATACAAATTATCTTCAGCAAGATTTGCAACACACATACTTTGTGATCGATCCAGCGAGTACCTATTAAAGTAATTTTATTCCAAGATTTCTTCAACTATACAAGTGTTTATTAAATAAGAAACTAGTCGCTAGCTAAAACTAAAAGTAGTCAATGTCTGATATTCCGAAAGTGATTTTGATATGGAATGAAACACAGCGCTAGGGTCAATAATTGGTGGGTGTTTTATGGAAAGATTAGGGAAAGAGACTAAAGATCCAGACACTATTTCTCTTTTGAACATAATCAAGCACTTGAGAAAAATATTTGCTGATTAATTCAAAGAAAATTACTGGCCAATCAGAGCATGTGTTATTTGAGCACTATTCACAATATGAAATTTAGAATGTTGTGGGGAAAAAATTAGTCTCAAAACCCCTTCATTTTGTTGGCCTTCAGCTAAAATGTAAATTATTTGTTGTCAAGACTTATGTTTTAATGCCTAATCTGGTTTGGCTTTGCTTTAGTTTTGGAATAGCTGTTGCTGCGTGGAGATTGGTTTTATGTTGTCAAAATGCATTGAAATAATCAAAAAAGAATCAATAAACAAAAAAGAATCAAATTAAAAAAGCTATAGTATAGCTCTAAGAATTTAAATTTCTAAACATTCGAAAAAAACATAATAATGTCAGAAATAATATCTTTAAACAATATTTTGAAGCTAGCAATAAACCAGTTTTTGCATGAATTTACTAGTGCAATGTGAAAAATATTTACTACGTTACACTCGGTATCACATATCACATAATAATTATTACATTATTTTCTATATTGTCATTTTACAAAGATTATTACACTTTTACAATATGTATGGTTATATATTTTCCCAAACGTTTTCATATTACTAGAAAGTTTTGATAGGTTTATTGCCAATTTGAACATTATGAATATATGAATTTGTTTTGATTAATTTTCTCTTTTATTTTTTTTCTAATTCTATGAATTAGAATTCTATAATGAATTCTATGCTTCTTGAATTTCAACTTTTCCGTGAGAAATTTTATTTTTCTGTTTGTTTCTGTTTATATTCCGCTTCATCGCTTGAATGATGATGAATATTTAACAGGATAAAAAATCTAATTGACTTCAAACTTTTGTTTTGTTCCTGATAAATCTATAGTGTCAGGGGTTAATACAGGCATTTTTCCAGGTCGGTATACTGATTTTGGGCACACATAAAATGTGCCCAAATTGGAGAAAAGCTGAGATTAACATACTATGCTTATTCTTTCCTCATTACTTGTGGTACAATCTTTTACGAGAAATGTAATTAAAAAACACCTGCTGAGGCTCTATCTTATAAACTAAATGTAAAACCCCCCTTGTTTTATTTTTGGAACATTAAATTGAACAGAAGTAATTTGGGCATCTGATAGTGTTGTATGTAGAATTATATTTTAAAATCATCTCTGATATGGTTTTTTCTCTTTAGTTCAAGAAGATCCTTTTATACCAATTGAAGATTCACTGCGAGTATTGAATGACAGAAGTGGTGTAACATTTCTTTTCCATGCTCCTGTATGTGAATTGTTCTTGTATTTTGTTTTAATTATCATAAAGTCGTAAAGTTTTCTTTTGTGATGTGTTGTATTGTTATTAATCTTTTTCAGAGAAATATATCTGTTAATCCAAATCCTACTACTGACAATATGACATTATCAGTAGAGGCAGGTACATTTCAGGAATTAATTGACCCTTCAGAAGTGTCAGTTTCTGATGGAGTTCCTATTGGCATCGACTTGTTTTTATATACAGTAACGATAATACCTGGCATTAATTTTCTACCCGATCTCCAACCTTCATCAAATCTCTTTCTTGTTGTTCCATCGGCGTTTTTTTACATTTCTGAAGAATGCAATGAGCTGATATTTAATTCAGATAGATTATTAACGCATTGCTGTAAGAATTTTCTTTTCTGTTTCGGTTTTCTGATTGATATTTAACCCTATTTGTTCCTCCGTTACAATGTTATTCTTACCCTAAAAAGTTGATTTAAATTTTTTAAGTATCATCCAAAACTTCATAAATTTGTTAAGTATCATCAAATAAAAATTTCAAATATTGTTACAGAATCTTTACCATAACTTTTTTTGGTCCTGAAACCTTAGACAGAATTTTGGCTGTAAAAGTACTTTATCACCCTGTGGATAAAATATGGTCAAATTTTGAAAGTGTTGAGTTTTTGGATCAATATTGATCCAGGTGACCAGGATGTGATTTGGTTCTGCCTGCGTGGACACCTGGTGATGTGATTCCAAAGGAACCTCACTGATCTTTCTATCAGTTTTCATTTAATGTTAAATTTGTTTCTTTTTTCATCTCTCCTTGCATTTTCCATCTTGCAAGGTGGGTTTACATGTTGCAGAAGTGCTCGAAAGCTTTCCTGGCTTAGTGATGAACATATAAGCTATTCTATCCCTGAAATAAAAAAAAATTATTTATATGTTTAACTTTTGAGTTACAAACCCAAGAATTTCTCTGTTGTCTGTCATATTAATTATCAGCATTTTTCTCATATTATCTTTCTTTTGGAATGGTTGCTTCAGAAAAGGCTTGTGTCATGTGCTTTATTACGTTCATTAGAATTACAGTGAAACCTGTATAAGACGACCACTCTAGGGATCATAAAAAAGTAGTCTTCTTAGACAGTTGGTCTTCGTACACAGGTTTAAAACAATAGAAAATGCTGTTTTGGGACCAAGAACGAGTGGTCTTTATAGACAGTTGGTCTTCTTATAGAGGTGGTCATTTTAGCAGGTTTCACTGTACTTCCCACTTAGAAACCACGTTCAAATCTAATATCATTTTCTTCATTAAGAAAATATACTATGAAAACATAGGTCAGACAATTTTGAATATGGCGGCCACTGAATTTAACAATTTTTTTTCAAATATTAAGCACTATTTTTACTGCTAAAACACATGGAAGTTTCATGGATAGAATGACTCTTGATTATCTAACAATTGAACTAAAAAAAATGGTTTTTGAAATATCACCAATTTTTTTTTTTTTTTTCACAGAGAGTCTACCTTTAACATGAAAATGAATTTCTCTGTGTAATGTAACATGTAACAAGGTTTTTGTAACATTTTATTATGTTCAAAATGAGCAAATGTTCTTAAATTAGCATTAACCAGGACAAATAGAACTTGATTCTGTCTCCCCCTTCTGATTAAATCTGCCATTATCATACCTGAAACTTTTATTTCAATTATGTTCTCCAACTTCCATATAGTTGATCAGCCTATTGAAGTTGAATCAATAACACCAAACGGAAATGTAACAGTTACAGAGTATAATGGTGGGCCGCTGCTTGCAGACTTTAATGTTCCGGTATGTTTGATGAAAATTTATATCTAAAATTAAAAAAACATTTGTTAGCATAAAAAAGGTCGTTTTAAAAGTAACTATTTTTTTATATTCATTACCACAATAGTTTTTGATGGTATCAATTCAATAGAATATCCAGAATCAGTCTGATTTTCGATACAAGACATCTTAGAAGTTAATATTTTCAATGTGAGCTTCTTTAGAGAGAGTTCATAATTGATCACAATTCTTACTTAAATTTTGGACATAATTTTTAGTCTCTAATTTTAAACACTTCTAAATAAGAACTATAAGACATTTTTACGTTCTGAACGAGTTTACTTTAATTATCAAGTCAACTTGAACTGATTTTTTGAGAAAGTCAGCAATATAATAGATGTTTCATATTATCCTTGAAGAGAATATAAAGCGCTCACCTAACTAAATAAAAGATTTCAAATGTAAAAAGAATAAAGTTTTGCTGAGAATTGTATCTTTAGAAAATGGCATTTGAATGTCAAAATTTGAATTATAGTTTATGGCTTTCACAATACCTATATTTGCTAACTTGCCTTTATCGGATTAATATTTCTAAAAAGTTTTTGTGCTGTTTGTTGCTTGTGCTTCTTTTGTTGTAATTATGTATTAGAGTATATTGCTTGCATTTCTTTTTTAGGACAACTGTAGATTATTATTTTGTTTTTTCTTCAGTTCCTTCTCCTATATCTTTGAAGTAAATCAGTTTACTGAAATTCATGTTTCTATTGATCTAAGTTATGTTGTAAAACATTAAGTTCTTTTTATTAAAGGGATTCCGAGGTGAAAATATAAGTTGGGTTCATATGAAAGAGGAGAAAAAAATGATGTTCATCATTTTTTCTTCTCTCTCAGATGAACCCAAGTATATTTTCACCTCGGAATCCCTTTAATGGCTATTTTTTTAGATGGACTTTGTTGTTTCTGGTGCTACTGTAGCAACAGCAACTGTTGGTGAAGAAACCCCAGTAGATCTAACCGCCACTGTTGATGTTAATGGTAATGTGTCTATACCATTTACACCGACAAAAGGTACTACATACAAAATAGAAATTGTCGCTGATACTGTAGTATATGCTCTCAGTGTATGTGATGTCAGCGGAAATCCAGGACCAGATGAAGCATTTTCTGTTGAAATCTGTGGTAAGTTGCGTTTCGAAAATTTGGTTACTAGTTTGGTCATTTGCTTTAGAAGATTTTTTTAGGTAGGTGGGGAGAGGAAGAAATTTTTTTTACTTTTTTTCTTGGCAAGTAAAAGCAATTGGTAAAGGCGGTTAGTGAATCTTTTTGATTTTTACCCTTTCAAAGAGTTCAATGAAATGTATAATTTTTAAAGATTTTTACTAAACTATTCTGCTTTGGATAGATGAGCTATACTTATATAGAGATTCCCCCTAATAATAGTTTATTCCAAGTCTGTTCAGTCTGTTTTTGGTATTTCAAATCTGCAGATAATAACTCGTTGATGCTGTTCTGAATAAGTTGTATTTTAATAAAATAATCTTTGATAAAAAAAAACATCTTGAAATGTGTAGTTTGAATATATATCTCATGTATAGAAAAATTTAACCCATTAGTAACTCTTTCTTGCAAAACTTTTCAAGCTTGTATAACACCACTGCCAGATTTCTAACTAACTTTGCAATGAAAAAACAATCTTGTTTTCAACTCTTGTACAACCATAATGGGGTTATTGATGATGAAAAGACTTCCTAGTAAAGTTTTATAGTCCATTCCTTCCTGATCCTTTATAATATGTGCAAGGTTTAAATTGACATGATTTAGGAATTATAACTCTCTTTCATGAGCTCATGAACCTTTCAAGAATAGTTAATATCTGACACTGAATTGTTTCCTTTGAGAGTACTGGATTCTGGACAAACATTAATTAAAAAATTGGTCTGGCACACGTGATTGGATCATCCAAAGGTAGACCTTGAAAATACCTATGGGCTCATTCAGTACAGAAAACTAAACAAACTGTAATTTAGAAATTGGCATAGCATATTTTCAAATTGACTTCTAAATGATTAGTCCCTCCATAGATGCTAATATTCTGATTTTGTACATTTATTTTGGCCATGCGAAACAATTTATTAATTTGCTTTCAGGTAATCTTTTCAAAATATCCTTATCACAAAGCGTTTTCTTTCATGAATAAATTCTTGTACTTTTTGTTTTTAAATAAAGAAAGGAAATATTTAATTGTATCATGGTCGCATTCAAGAGTTATTTTATTTAGCTGAAAAAGAATAGCGCAAAATCAAACAAGAATCTAGATCTTAGGGTTTATTGCTTTGAATTATGAGCAGTAAGCTGAACTTTCATAATTTTTTTTGTAAGGACTGCACTATAGTACAATGTTTTTGGACTTTAGTTGGCTTGGAAGAAAGATGAAAAATGTTCATAAAATCATTCAAATTGTCTCCATATCAATTGGTCGCATCAGGGTTTCCAGGATCGAAGTTATAATTTTTATTGTCGTTTCAAGCAAATGGAGGCACCCTTTCTTTTGAGTAATATTTACTCTCGAGTGCCACATACAAGTGTGGGGACGCTTATTAATTTTTGAATATTTTTCCCTCCCCCCGGACCTTATTAGGACCCCCCTCCCCCGTTTACTAATTTTGACAAACTAGTTGCCAAGTTTCCAGGTGATTATTAAATTTTTGCAATTTTTTATGAATATTTTGATATAATTCTATAAATTTTTATGTTTCTTGAGGACTTCTTAACATATAAATTGCACATGTCTCTTGAAATAATATACAAATCTGTTTTCTTAAAAAAATTGTGCCCATCCCCCCGTTTATTAAGACCCTCCCTTTTATTAATTTTTTGGAAAGATTCCCACCACCTCCATTTATAAAGGTTTAGGTTAATTTGTTGCAGCTTCTTTGGAAGTTTTATTTAGTTTTATGTTAATTTTAGATGTTTTAGATATAACAATATAAGGACTAAATAAGAATTTTTTTTATACCAAATTGTTATATTTATGAGTTTTGTTAAAATAATTTTGTGGAGAAGAAAATTTGTCCTATAATAACAAGCTATTTTTAAAATAGAGTATCTTGATATTGTTTTTATGCACATGAAAAAGTGACCATATTGAAAATATATTTCAAGAAAGATCACCAATCATAGTATCTTATTCATCAGGTTTCCATTTTCATCAAAAAACAGATACTCAATTTTCAATTTTAAAAATAATTTTCAACTTACTTTATTTATTGTGACTTAAAATGGATCTTTTTATTTGCCAGCTAGCAGTGCCTATATGGCGCAGAGTTAGATAAAAGGATTGTTCCTTTAAGTCATGTTTTGTTTGTAACCTTTTTCATGTTTTATTATGCAGTTCATGATAGCTCACTGACTTTGGATACTGGTTCATTGGTTGTTGTAAAAGATGATGACGAGGAGATTCAAGCAATAGAATTTACTTTTACAACTCCAGATGAGGTAAGAATTCCTTTCAGAACAAAAGGTGAGAAAAGGGGGCTGGTCATTATTTACCCCTTCCCCTTCAGAACTCTGTCGTATTGCCATGGATCTTTGAGTTATTTAAAAAGGTCATGATGTTAGCCATTTGAGGTCCTGGCATGTTAGATAATATCTCAATACCTAAATTTTTCTTTGTTTAGTCATGATGATTGTTTTTATTGTCAATATTGTCAATGAAAATTTCCAGTTTTGTATCAAGAATTTATTAGCTCATTTAGATAAAAGAAGAAACATTAAAAAGCTATTTTTCAGGAAAAGTTTTGGGTTTCAGGGCCATTACAAACACAATTTAGTCCCAGACTTTGGGCCACTTTTTGGGTATTTTGTATTTTGAGTCCATGTTTTTGTATATGAGTACTAGTTTTTATTTCAACTTAATTATTCAACTAAATTTCAACTTATCTGATATTTTGCTATTTAAATATTTGCTATTTAAATATTTGAAAGAATATCAGTAAACTATGAGGAGAAAGGTTCTTTTTTGACTAATCTCTTAATTTCTAGGGTCTAGGGCTAATGACCTATAAATTGGGCAAAAATCATATATTTAATTATGTGTATATAAATCCTCTATGAGATGTTTTATTTTTAAAATACTACACAGTCGCTAAATATTAGGATTCTAATATTTGACTATCTTCTCTAGAAATTTGATAACATCAAAGAAAAACATATGGGAATTTCCTTACTTTGGTTAACTGCTAAAGCCGCATATTGCAATAAGTTTGGATTGAATCGTCAGATTGAGATGAGATATATACCAGAGTTAGTTGTTTTTGAAGAACTTTAATCTTAGTTTAAATAGTGGCTTTATTAAAGAAGGGATGTCTGATAGAAGCCCATGTCAGAACCTTTTAAAACGGAGCTTCTAAAATAAAAGCTACGACTTCCTCTCTACTCTTTATATAAAAGCAATGAATAAGACGGATAATTTTGTTAGATGAAAATATATTTTGACTGGAGTATAGAAATATTTTGATTATAATTTAGATAGTGACCTGTAGTAAACGCTCGTATGTTTATTTTGTTGCTCTGAATTTTTTTTCTACAGCTATCTTTAAAATTATAGGGGAGGAATGAATCAACCACCTAATATTAACATAATGTCTTCTTCCTTGTCGAGGTTACCCTAAAAAACTTTGAGTGAATCAAACATTTCACAAACTAAAGCTGTAAAACTAATCCCTCCTTCTGTTGTTCCTAGGGAAAACCCTGCTCATTATACTTACTGTTTTTCTCTGCTTTCTTTCGGAAAAAGGATGTTTCTGTGGTTGCTGCCGATTTCGATATGACAATAACTACATTAACTGTTACTGCTGCTGACGCTAGTGTTAACAACACTTACCGATCAACAACTGGAAGTGTCGTGGAGCTTACACCAACATTTTCATTTCCAGATCTGAGAAATGATATGCTTGTGACATTAGGTGCAGGCTCCTTCAGTATGTTTCAGTGTGTTGATGTTTCAAATGAAGCATATCCAATGGGCGGTGATACATGGCCATTATGCTGTTAGTGAAACTTAACTTTTTATGTCTTACTTTTTTAACTCTTTTTCTTACATCCTGTTAGAAACAGTTTTTATTTTTTAGACAACAAACCAATGAAAACTTTATCAATGTCTCCAAATGGAAATATTTCATATACCGATTATACAACCACACATTCTGAAAAAATAGTTATTTCATCTGACGATGAGTATCAGGTACTTAATTGGTTTTTCAAATTTTTCTATCCATTTTGCAGATACTACAGAATTCCTGACCATGCTGTTTTTATGCAACTTAAGTTTAATATGGAAATTAGTAAAGGTTCTATAATGAAATTGTATAAGTGCAGAAAATTAAAAGTGGAGAATCAACAAAACAAACTGTAAAGACATTTGCAAGATCTTTCATAAGCTCCTGCTCACATTTTCAAGGAATATATTATTATATGATTATAAACTAAGTGATGTTAAAGTTTTTCCAATTTTAATTATTTTGCCACTGCAATTAATCTTTTTATTCATTATTGAATAAGTACAACAGCATCAATTCTTTGGCAATATTGAGTTAAGGTTTCAAATTGAATACAATCAAGGACTCCTTCAACTTCAGGTAGTATCCGTTAGGGGCATTACTTATAGAGAAGAGAATGATGGGAATTATGAGCAGTCAGCTTGATGGTTACAGTCGTGAATATGTTTTCTAAGAGCTGATGCATCTTTTTCATTGTATTTTAAGTCTTTTTCTGTCAGAAAAGATTTTCCTAGGTGTTCGTATTGTCATACTATTACGTGGCGTTTCGTTTTACCAATGTAAACAGCATTGCAGCTGTCGCACTTATGTAGACGACCTTCAAATCAATGGCACTTACAAAAAGGTCTTTGAAGCGTAACACATTACGAACCCTATCCAATGAATTAAAAGCCGCATTCAATTTATTGTCTTTGAAACAAGTTCTAAATATTTCGTTCAGTTGCTTTTTGTATTGCAGCAAAACTTTTCCCAGAAATTCTAGACAAACAAATGTTTCTTTCATCAATGAAACATCCTTTGGTTTCTTTTTTATCACAAATAGCTTGTCTAAAAACTTTTTGATGTAAATGTCAATGAAAAATAATGGAAATGCATTCTTTTGCCACACAGATTTCATAACTACTACAGAGATACAATAAGCTCGATGTAAAAGAAGGCTAAGAAGTTTTCTTTTCTCACGCGCCACTAATGAAACAAGGATGTAACAAATCTTGTGTCTTTTTTTTTTCAATGGAAACATCCTAAATTTATTGTTAGATATTGTTAGGTATTAACAACTAATTTATTTGTTAGATCCTTCTTCACATGTAAATTTGATATTAGGGTGACAAGAGTTCATATAAATTAAAAACTTTTTTATATGAAGTTCATTTTCAAATAAGGGAAAAACATCATCGCCTTTGGGCAGTAATACTTTGGGCGGGACTGAATTGGGCACTTTGTAAGCCATTTATCTCCATTTATCTTCTTGGTGATGGAGGTAATAGAAAAGTGAGATGGTTGTGTTCATCCTGTTTTGTGTTTAATAACACTTACTAGCTGCATGCAGCGTCGCACGACGCTGAAGCATCGTATTGGCCTGCTAACGCAGTCCCAGATCACTGCCCGATCCTATACCATCAAGCTGTAAATTCTCAAACACATGTTTTTTAATAACTTTACTAAGTATGGTCGGCAAAAGCAAAGTATTGGTTTTGTTATCAAGTGTCTTAATAAAATAGTTACTGTACTTATAGCATAAATTGTTGCAATATTAACAGGTGAAAATAATATACCCCTGTCTCAAAGCATAGCACGACGCTGAAGCGTCGAATTGGCCTGCTAGCTCAGTCCAAGATCGCTACGCGATCCTATACCTATACCTATAAGTATAGAAAAATAAAAAATTGAGCTTTTATGACATAATAGGCCTTTGCCATGGCAACCAACCGCCACAATTGGCCTTAAGATATTCAGAACCATTTGGGGTATATGTGTACCAAGTTTGATTACTAAAGGCAAAATAAAGATGGAGTAATAAAAATTTTGGAAACTCACCTTTCAATGACGTTATAGGTTGATCCCACAGCAACCAACCGTAAAAATTGGCCTAAAAATCTTCAGAAGTATTTGAAGTATATTTTTTTTTTTTTTTGATAGTATTAGTTTAACGTCATAGGCCAGAAGTTCATATGAACTTATCATGCCCAGACGGGGAATCGAACCCGTGGTATTCTGGTCAGAGCCAACGGCACTAACCAGTACACCACGGCAACCCAAGTACGACTATATGTGTACCAAGTTTCCACAGTAAAGAGAAAGTATAGTTGAAATTATAGAAAATTTGCTACATCGCATTTATTCGCTGTTTTCTATATGAAAAGATTTTACGGGGAACGTTAGGAACAATAGAATGGTTTCACTCCAAAAAATTTTGACGTAAAGAGTGCTTTTTCCAAATAAGGAGCGCTTTCTTCCATAAAAGGAGCGTTACACTACGCTTTTAATATATATATTGCCACCAAATTTATGTTGTAGCAATGTGATCTCTTCTAGGGCCTTCATTGGCTAACATTTTTCTATCATACCATTATCATAACATTTTTCTATTACGCAATATCGCAAAAGAATCAATGCCAGTGTACTTAGTCAATAATGAATAAAAACTTTAATTGCGATGGCAACATAATTAAATTTGGAAAAACTTTAAGATCACTTAGTTTGGAACCATATAACGACTGCTTGAAAATGTGAGCAGGAGCTCACAAAGGATCTTGCAAATGTTTTTAAAATTTGTTTTTTTGATTCTCCTGTTTTATTTTTCTGCACTGAGTTTTGGCATTGATTTATGCTATAAAATTGTATAAAGTTTTTGAACTTTTTTGCATTATGCTATTAAATTTTTACAAAAAGAGAAAATCTGACTCCCCATTGTTAATAAATACCATAAGCAAAGTTGATATATCTTCCATCAGGACATTTCCTGTTCAGAGAAAATCACAGTACCAATTTAGCTTTTCTTATGATTTTCATGAAAATGTTTTATTGCAACCAATTTTTCTACATTTTTCTTCCTTCTTTTGCAGTAAACCTTGGTTAAAGGAAAAACATTGTATATATTTCTCTTTTGTTCTTATATCTGCTGAAATGTATTGGCAAGCAATGCTTTTAAAGCAGAAATATTTTTTACTTTTTTTTACTTTTTGCAACTTTAAGCCTTTAAGTTTCAAAGCCAACGAAATTCCTTGTAGTTTTCAAGTTTCATTAAAACAGAAATTAGTGAAACGGTAATGGTATTTACCTACGTCAAAAACAGACTTGGGTTACCCAAATTATTTCATAACTTTATTTACTAATAGGAGTAGTGGTAAAACCACGAAGCCACAAAACAAGAATTGAATCAGTACTGTAGTAAATATCCTTTTATTAACAAAAATGATGACAAGTAGTTCAAGTCAAAACTAAGTGTAGTAAATTGGAAAACTGCATTTTAAACGACAAGCTTTTGTTTTTCACTAGAAGCGAATTCATGTAAAAAATAAACAAGTAAGCAGAATATTTTTTGCAATTCAACAATAACAAAAAACCAAGGGGGAATTTTAATTAGAATAGATAGCTATAATGGTGTTGGCATCATTGTTCCGTTCAAAATCAGCTTATCACAAGCAATGGACAACCTTTCCTTAAGTTAGAGATTGCAATTATTGGATTGATTCTCTTGTAATAATTTTGAAATCATCGAAAGATGCTTCATGATTCGTTTGAGGGATGTGTTGGAAGACTGCCGTGTTATTAGGGTGGTTAATGTTGTTGTTGTTAGCCTTTCTTTTCTTCCTCAACCTACCCTAACATTCAGCAAGAGGTTTTTTTAGCAAAGTGTTGTCCCAAAACCGATTCTAGTTAATTTGCACAATTACGGTAAAATCTCAGAAACTCAAACCCTGGATAACTCAAACTTGGGATAACTCAATTTTTTTCTGTGGTCCCTTCAGAGACAATTGAACTAAATTTCCTTCTCAAACTTTCATTATTTCAAACTAATCTTTAGGTCCTGTGGAGGTTCGAGTTACCGAGATTTTACTGTATTCACTTTTATACTTACTCTCATTATAACACAAATGATCGTGATAAATTATATAAAGTTCAACCAGTCATTGATTATCTTGTTAGCAAACTCAAATCAAAATATACACCAGACAAGTGAATATCTATGGTTGAAGACCTTTTATTATGGAAAGGGCAACTAGGTTTTAAACAATGCATACCTGACAAAAGATCTCGTTTTGGAATCAAGATGTTCTTATTCTTTAAGGTTTGTGTTTATTTATGGAATAGTTTTGTATATGTTGGGAAAATGCTGTCAAAATGGATGAAGAAAAAGAATTAACAGCAGAATTGGGAAAAGTGGTGCTATTGTTCCAAAGCTAATGACTGATTATCATCATAACGTGTTTGCCATACACAACAGTCAGACTCTACCGAGTCTCCTTGTCATTTTCACGAGTTTTAATCATCTGATGAAGAAGGCCTTAGGATTGAATTAACTGGTTTTATTGGTTTCGGTAGATATGTTTCTAATATTTTCATCAGGATTGTATATTGCTTTTGATATAAATAGTAGTTTTATTATTTTTTACTTTATTATGAGTTTTAGGATAATATTTTTTATCCTTTTACTGCTTTTATAATGCCTTTGTTTTTATTTTGGGTCTTCAAATTGAAGCGCTTCCAGAAGGAAAGAGGAGAGAGAGGGAGAAAGAGAATCCACAAAAAATTAAGCTCAAATTCTAACGAAATAAAAACATGAAATAAAAAAAAAATGAAATAAATAGAATAAAAAAAAAAAAAGAGAAACGTAATAGATAGAATATTTAAGCAGAAGGAAACTAATTAATGATCGAGAACTGAAGTGATTAGAATATATTCTTGGTAGAAATGCTCGAGTTTGAAACCAAATTATGGGGAAGTAAAATATCTAACATAGTGCTTTCCAAGGTTAATATTATGCATTTGATTCTTAAGCTTTTATTTTCACATGAATTTATATAACTTTGGTCTCTAATAATGACTGATTTCTTTGGAAAGGGATATCATTTATATCTTGATAACTGGTATACCAGTGAAGAAGTGTTTACCTTTTTACATGAAAATGAAACAGCTGCATGTGGAACTGCAATACATGGTTTTTAGCTTATTGAGAAAGTTGTCCTAAATGCATTTAGGCTCGATGATAATATTTATTCGTCAAAAATTGGCTTCATGAATTTTAAGTTAGATGTTATTTAGAAAATGACAATACATGTAAACAACCAAAATACACCTCAAATTTTACCTCATCCAAGTATTGCATATAAAGGGGGCGAATTATTTTTTGGAGTGAGGAAAGACAAAAAGAGAGCAGATATCATCGTAAAAGCTGGCCATCCCACCCTGAATTATGCCCAGCTCCATGCTTTGAATAATTTTATTTTTGATGACTTTTGAAGACAAAGAAGAACATTTTAAAAGATTTCACGTAAAAAATTATTCTTTGCGAAAGATTTATGTTTAGAAGATTGATTTTGTTTCAAAACAATATTTTTCTTCAAATTCAAGAAATGCCATAGCCTGGGGAAGACAAACATTGGGCCTACGGTAGATATAAGTAATGGTGTTAAGGAAAATAAAAAACTACATACTTTATGCGAGCTTTCGCCTCTCGCTGGAGGCATAGTCATGCTTTTGAATTTTGTGTTTAGATATAGTAACAATTATTATGATATAGTGATAGTAACAAAGCGATCTCTTGGGAAAGA
>JANSTP010045122.1:0-14546 GCA_025330745.1 Cladonema radiatum
TATTGGCTCAAATAAAAATTACAGCTGATGGAAGAACATCCAGTCCATAAACGTTTGCTGACTGTTTGTAACACAAAGCATCTTCAGAGACCCATTTTCCACTAACACCTTTTTGGCAGGTCCATTTTTTTGACACTCTTCACTTTTGAGAAAACACTAATTTCTCATCACTAGCTTCATTACTTTCAAGTCACAGTGCACGTACATCACCATGTAACTCTTTAAGTTTTTCAACATTAACAATAACTTTGCATGTGTCAACAGCATCATAGGCATCATCATATGATCAAATATTTTAGCAAAGCTGCTTAAAAGGCGGTTTTGAATTTCTGGAAGATTACCATTATGAGAAGCTTCGATGTGTGGATCAAGACGGCTAGAATCTGCTTCTAATTCTATTGACAAATTAGAAGCATTACTTGATTCACAGTCCATATTCTCATTTTCCAATGTCGAAGTATCAACAACCTCAAAATGCACCTCTGTTGTATCTTGGATAGACATATTTCCTGATAAATCAATAGCTTCGTTGAGTTGCCTCTCGTACAAACCAAAGCTTATGATATCTTATTGGTATCGCTAAAATGCAATACTTACTAAAGGATTCCCCTTTTAACCCTATTCCACATGGGGAGGGGTGAAATTTACCCCCCCCCCCCAACAAACGTTTTTTAATAGATTCTGTTGTACTTAATATTTTTGCATGAAATTTTGACTGAGTGTACAAAATTTAATCGTGATCATTCGCCAATAAGTAAAAAATTTGTGTCTCGGTCCCAGTCCCTTGCTATGACGTCATCAATTGATCTTGCTATAGCTATTTTTAGTAATTATTGCAAATATTTCAATTTGATTAGAGACTGCTTAGTTGAAACTTGTGTTTTCTGACTTAAATTGTTAAAATATTTTATCAGTGCGTGAACAACATCAGATTGACGGCATTGCCGTCAAAGAGCTGTCGGAGCCGCAAAATCCGTTTTTCGGGAATTTTGATGACGTCATCACTTTTCAAGTGGCTAATAAACAACAAAATTAATTTAGTTATCATTAATACAAGGTAATACATCAACCTGAATCATTTTGTAGAAGTATTAAAAGCATATGTCAAAATACAGAGGTCTTTCGATATGAGAATTTCTAACGAATTTGCCCCCTCCGAAAATCCCCCATTTTGGTCCAATTTCCAAATGTTTTTGGTTTTAGTGATATTTTCTGAAATAATATATTCTATTCTACTCAACATCACCAATTTTTAACATCTGAATCATTTGGGAAGTCTGGTTTTAGGTAGGTAAAAAATTAAATCGAAAAAATAGAAATTTAGTTAATATTCGGTGTTTTTGATGACGTCATCACCTAATCACGTGACCTAATGGGGTCAAAATTTGATTTTTCAAAACTACTTGTGATGTTTTACTTTTGTGCCAAGTTTCATTCGATTTCGTTGACTATTAGAGATTTTAAGCTAGGAGATTTTAATTTATTTGGACTTAAGAAAAATAAGTTCTCCTAGCAGTTTGTCAGTTTTACTGTATGCTCAATATGAGCTCAATATAACATAAGTTTTTCTTTAGATGTTAAAGCTTTCAGGAATCTTTCGCGAGAGTTGACCTGCAAAGAAGCTTTTGTTGAGATTCCTGTGCAAGTTAGCTTCAGATCACTATAAGGTTGTATTAATAAAAGATACTGAATATAACATACGCAAAAAAAAACAGATTAGTATAAAAAAGAAGATAACTTTTATTAACAGCTTCAGAGTCATCTAGTAATGTGTCGAGCGCAGTAACAGTGTGCTCATCAGTCGATTTTATGGAACTTGTTTCAATAACTTCCTCAATAGTTTCTAGTAAATAAACATTTTTTTATTACAACCATGTAACCAAGGTTTGAAAGGCAGAATGGGATAGAAAAAAAAAATACCAAACATTAATGCACCAAAGAAATGATAGCTACTGAACAAAGAACTTACCACTTTCAATGGATATGCTGCCGTCATCGGATGAATCTATAGATGGGAATACAAAATTGATATCATTAAGTTTATAGAAGTGTGAAGATTAGAGAAAAAAGCATCAGTGTATCAATATTTCCATCTAGAAACCTATTTTGAAATAGAAAAACCTTTGATAGCAGCTTAAAAAACCCTAAAAAACCCTAGAAGCTGGATAAACAAAGATTATTAGATTTGATAAATTTGGGGTAAGACTCAAATTGATTGATATTTCAAACAAAAAAATTAAAACTTGAACTTGAATTTACCGGAATTTGTATTTGAATCAGACGAATTTTTTTAAGGGCAAACACTGGATAAATTTAAAAGTTTTTGAAAAGTTCTAGATCAAAAAAGTTTTTTTTTTTGCTTCATGAAGTAATTTTTTCTTTAAAATCCCGCTTTCACCAACGTTATATCAAGACTAATGGGAAACGAAATGTATTGAATATAGTTTTTAATTTGAATATAGTTTGAATAAAGTTTCCAAGTTTCCAAGAGAGTTTCCAATCTTCATGGAAATCTTAAATTGTTTGGGATATTTTTAACTTCGAGTTGTCTAGTATGTTCTGTTTGCTGATTTACTGACTGGTTGTCAGTAAATTTTTATATGATAAAAATGATTCTAGATCAAGTTGCCATATGTAATTACTTAGCAAATTGCACTAAAAATTACTTCATACTTCAAACAGTATATACTTCATTATTATAGCTCAAAATGGTTCAAAACTTTCTTTGCCTAACCTGATTTTCCTTCAAAAACAGAATTCAATGTATGCACAGGGAAAAATTCTAAATTTACGAGTTCAGAACATGTCAAAAATTAGCTAATTTTCAACGTTAAATTAAGTAATTTACAAGATTTTCATTTACGTTTCGTTTTTTGACTCATAAATATGACCCATGGGTCATTTTTTCGACCTGAAAAAGGTGGATTTTCAATATGTAAATTTAGAATTTTTCCCTGTGATGTAAGCATCATGTCAAATTTCTGAAAAATGTCGACAATTTTTTAGTCTTTGTCAACTGCGGAGTTATACATTTCGCACATATTCTTATACAGAAAAATTTTTTTACAATTACTAAGGTTCCAATGACACGTAATAAAAAACAATTGACAAATACTCAACCATTAAATTATACTGTAGTCCCCAGTAGTTATGGTTTGACCTTGAGAAAATTGCAGCAAAAGGTTTTTTGCTTGCATTTACTTTATTACATGTATTTAAATAACATATAGAAAATCAGACACAATCAGACTTTCAGATATGGGTTTTTTGGGCACAAATTGTGCTTAAAGGAGTCAAAAAATGATTATTTTTTAAATTGTAAAAGATTATTTTTTGACGTGTGTTGGTGTATATTATGAAAAGTCACTAAGAATTTGGCAAGAAGCCTTTTATGGTTCAAACTTTACGTAACAAAAAAGCTGCTGTTTTACTCCAGGAGTGACTGTACTAGATTGGAGAAATAGAACTATTAGCAGGAAATTGAGCTGTTTACGGGAACAACAAATAGAAGCAAAATAATCTTTTAGGTACTTAGAATTTCTTTGATATTAAAAAAATATTGACAAATGCGATGTTGGTGACAAAGACAAAGGCACTTTTTTGTAATGTTTTTCAGTGTTTTTCATGTGTCCATTACTACATAGTATTTCCAGGCCAAATAATTCTTCCCAGAATACTTCTTTGACACCACAATGAATATAAGATACCTCGTGAACAAAATCAAATGAATGTAAAAAAATCGAACAAAAAAACCTTTTCTGTGAGGGAATTTATAAAAATCATTCGTGAAATGTTGATTTAATTATTTTATCTTTGATAAAAGGACAGGACTGCAAAAGAAACATTCGGAAAGAAATGGAGTGAAACTAAGAATTTAATTTAAAGTATTTTTGGAAGTTGGTTCTTTGAAAGAACTTGAGTGCTCCACTTGCTTACAGATATAAATGGGGATTAGTAGACTAGCTCTGGTTCATTCTTGACAAATTGGGAAGAAGGAAACCGCTGACCAAAAGTACCGCCTATTTGCCGTACGGTAATAGAGAGAATACACATAAATGCAACTGTTTTATAAGCAACAGTATTAAGATTGGGATACGCTACGCAACTTTAGTATTATGCAAAATTAGCTTTAGCTACTTTTTTTACAGGCAATTTTCTAAAAAACTAAAAGTTTACTAAAGAAGGCTTGAATGGGAAACTTAAGTTCATGATTCCATATTTCCATTCATACATACTTGGATAACTCTCTCCGTAATAGCCAAGGTTTCAGATTTAATGGAAAACGTTGATCAGAATGTTCAACAACTGATAAGCAACTTTAGTATTAAATTTGTATTAATTTCAGTAGCAGAAAAAAGAGTCCAGGTACTTATAAAAAAGAAAATATTTCTAGTTCTCCCTGGCCCGTATAAGCAGAAGGATAGATTGACTATATCCAGTTAGGTCCTCATAAATAAGTAGCTACTAAAAATGTGTCGAAATATAACTTTATGGCAAATTCAAAAACAAGAAGACAAAGGTGCTTTTCTCCTAGATATTTAGAAATACAAGTACATACGTATCCCTTAAACATGTACGATATAGTTGGCACTAGTTATAGCGTCATGGCAAAGACAATTGTTGGCTTATGTGTTTGTGATCTGTTTGTAAAATTTTCGACATAACATCGGTCGGAATTATGACTCTCTCATGAGGAAAGTCACGACACCTTTCACTTATGCAGTAGGGCGATAAGTGGAAATGCATATTTTGCATATCTGGCTTAGTTTACAACCGTCCACTTTCTCTGTCTCTGTACTTGCGATAATCTCTATTAACTATGATAAACTCCTCTTCTTTCGTCGTAGGGGGATTGACAATCTCAGTTTGGCAACAGTAACATTTTGACACACGTGTTCCTTTTACTAATTTAATATCAAATGGCCTAAGTGGCTCAGAATTTTGATGATATGGTGCGATGGTGGGGGTAAATTTGAGACAAAATTTGGTGTGCTTGAAATAATATGATGCTGCGTAGTTGATCGTGATGTATGTGTAATCCCTGCTTGAGGTGAAAAACTTTCACGTATATTGTTTTGTCTAGACGAGGTCGAAAAGTTAGATGAAAAGCTTGGCTGTGAGGGGAACAAAAAGTTTGACATAATTGGCTGTAGTATTTGGTGAAACATATTCGCCCTCAAATATTGCTCATTTTGTAAAATCCTACTTTTGTTTTCCAATAAACAACTTGCATAGCTTTGACCTTCGGGTAAGAGCAAGGAATTCAACACCTCTCAAGGATGTTGCGCAACTCAGAATGCTGACAGTTGTTGAGATGAAGAAAAGGTGGATTTTCTCTGTGAAAGATTTCTCTCGTCCATTTTAAGTACAGCTAAAGGTCTGTAATTTTCATGGCTGCTGGTGGATGATTTGGCTTTCCTCAAGAGTTTAAGGTCATTTGCATTACTGTTCGAGCTAGCGCAAATACTTTAGACTTGAGTCATTTTTTCTTTAGTGATGTTTGATCGTTTTCTGGAACTACGCTTTTTACCTACATTCTTTCTTGCACCATCTAAGGCTGGCGCTTTTGGACCAGTTCGCAAAATCACTCCACTTTCAACTTTTGACGGCTGCAGCAACTACGTGACCGCATATTTTCATTGTTTTGTTGTGACACTGTCCATCACATGTGATCGACCCACCTTTCCCGATTGTTACAGTAGGAAGTACACTTGGATGACCGGCAACACACCATGAACCATCTGTTGCTCTAGGTTTTGTGATAGCGTTTTGGCTTTGAGAAACATATCTTCTAACACTGGTTTGGGGACAGTTTTTATAATGCCATTTTTGACATTGACTGGAAAGGAGCTCCCAATCGTCTCATCCATCGCAGATCAGCTCGACAAGTTTTTCTTATGTGATCTGGAATTTTGGAGTGTTGGAAACTATCCGGTAAGCCATTAGGTCCTCTGGAACAAACAGCTCTTTCCTGATTCCGAAACTTCTTATCTATCACATCTTTTATTTTCTCGATGAACAAGTGAGGCTTTCAAGTATCGAAATCAAGCTCGTATTTGAGCATGAAATGGCCAGCTTTGGTATCATTCCTTGAGTACTCTGAAGGCGGATGTACAAGGCCAGCATCGATTTTCACCAAGTATAGCATATGGTCTTTGAACTGTTCAGACTACAAATTATGAAAATAATGATAAATACGCTTATAACAAGTGTCAATGTAAAAAAACTTTGCCCAGGGTTAAAAAAGGTAAAAAAATTGGAACACTTTGTTTGTTCAGGGTGTTGATATACTGGGGCTTTTCTTTATTCCCAAAAAATTAATCCGACAAATCATTTTTTTCTAGAACTAATATAATTAGAAATTAATTCGGAACAATGTAAATCATTCAAGAACTAACTAAAGCAGAAAAGTGTAATACTGCTGGACATCACAATAAGAGTGTTCAGAAAGTGATATTTTGAAAAAATTTGTTCTCCAGTTTCTACACATTGGGTACATTTAATTAGTGTATGCCAATATAGCTGGTACTTGAAAAGAAGTACTTTCTATTTGGTATCACTTCAGCTTATTTTGGTGTTTTCTAGATGGCGTCACCAATTAGACAAATGACGGAGAGAGGAATTTTTGATAGAAAATCCGATATCCAATACAATATACAATATACCCCTCCCCTTTGTATCTTGCGAACCACAAATTCTAAAGTGATAAAAATTTGTACTTGACTAAATCCACTTATTCTGAACACTGTGACACCAAATTAAACCTATGACGCCATCAAATTTTCTCTGACATGTAGAACTTTGAAAAACTATCAAAAGGGAAGTAAAAGAGCTTTTTATATGTGGTACCCACTGTTTCGCTACTAAAACAATGTACTTTGGCATTAGAATTTTTAAGGGATTTGGGCTCAAAAAGAGGAAGTTGCCTTACAATAACCCCCCAAAAAACACCTACTTACCGTAGATAACCGTTTTTTGCGACAAAAGTGTTCCTAGGTACGTTTTCTACAAAGACACAAAGTTTTATGGTAGAAGCTCTTTTGGTTTCAAAGCTACAACAAAAAATCTACCAATTGGAATAAGGTTAAAACAGTTAAAGCAATTAGTCTTGAGTTCCATTCATCTGACCACTGGTGGTGTCAAATTGCACTTACTGTATAATGTATTGAAATTCTGGTCCCTCAAATTTGATGACGTCATGGGTTTTTGTTGGAACATGCCCTAAAGCTGAATTTCAAGAAAAACAATTAAACTGCGATTTGAAAGGAATAACAAAAGCTTTTTTCATGCATCTTTCACCAAACTCTAGCAAATTTAAAAGGTTTTAACATTTCTTTTGGGTTTCGTGAAAAAATTTTAGGAAATTAACTCCCATTCAATATGAAGTGGGCAAAATACTTAGAATAATGACAAATATTTGAAAACATAAAATATTAATGTCTACTAGTATATACAGTAGTTAAAGTAATGACAAAGATATTAATATGTAATTAATAAGTCAATATGTATTATTAATATGTATTAATAAGTCAGCAGCTAAATCAAAAATAAAGCTATTCTCAACAAATCAAAATAAAGTTTATCAGTTAATTTTCAAATGTGCCTATGACAATCATTAACCAAATAATCAAAGCAAATCCAACAAAATATGTTCTAAAGAACAAAATCTAGCCTTAAGCATAAAAACAAGATCTTTTGATAAATGATGTTAGTTAATAGACTTAATCCCTGCAACTGTCTTTCTTGATTGAAAAATAAAGCAGTCTGTATGAATTAGTTTCAAAAGTACTTTTGCTTCTTTAGAAGATTTACTACAACTATTTTATAATTAGCCATTCTTCCCCATTTCATATTAAGTTTGAAAGATTGTCTTATCTTATCAATATAAGGCATATAATAAACATTTATTAAAATTGAAAGTCTGTCATAAAAATATTTAACAAACAAGATACATCTTAAATAACATTTAAGTTAAAATATATTCAATCACTATCAGATTCATTCCCCAGTCGTGCCTGGAAGTCATCATCACTATTTTCACCACAATCATCACTGCTGGATTCAGTGTCACCATTAGAATAATCATCATCCTGTGGGAACCACTTCTTTTTCTTGTTCATCTTGCAAATATCACTACCACAGTTACAAGTCAGCTGGCAAATATCGCAGCATAAATGTAATGGTGTGATTACGCAATCGTATTTGCCATACTCCATCATGATTAGTTCTCTACGACATTTATTGACATTTTTGCATAATTTTTGACACCTTTCAAAATTTTTGAAGACTTTGTAGAACCTGGGTACTTTAACAAAATAGCATTACTTTGCTTCCCATCTCTTCCAGCACGCCCTGTATCCTGGAAATAATCATCCAGCGTTGCTGGAGGCCCGAAATGCACAATAGTGTAAAGATTTTTGCAGTCTACCCCCATGCGAAACGCAATTGTTGCTATCAGAATTCTCACTTTACCATCAGGCTTAGAAAACTCCTCTATAACATGATTTTAAATTTTCTCTTCAGTGTTTACATGGTACAAGGCATATGGTCTTTCTTTATATGTTTTGTAAATGGAGCCAAAATTTATATCAAAGAGAGTAAATGTTTTGCTTACATCTGGAAGCATTAGTACAAAATATTAGTACCTTGTCTGTTCCATACTTTTTCAAATTTACTTCAGTGACATAACGTGCAAATATTGTTTCGATATCTTTGTTTTTTAATATAACAAGATGATATTTTATATTAACTCTTTCAGGGAATGACTCGATCATTTCTGGGCTTCGCAAACATAAAATTTTTATGATCATTTTTACTTTGTTGTAGCAGTCGCAGTAGCTGTCAAAGCAATGAAAGGATTTCGACAAAACAGTAGGGACCTTATTTCTGATAGTTGGCCATATGATTCCCAGAAAACTTTCGCACCATCACTGCTAGACCCCCTAGTAAAAAAAAGAAAAGAAATTTGATGTAAATGTAAAAGCTATGAGTTAAATTTTATTAAAAAATTAAAAATGGCTATATGTGAAATACTTTACAGTATGGAATGGATAATGGAAAATCAAAATTTGACTGAAATTATCAAACTGAAAGTCAAAAATAAACTATTTTAACATGGACTTATCAATAAAATTCAATGTAATTTACCATTTCAAAACACAATGGCTCTCATCAACTGCAACCGCTAACAATTTTCTCACAAAATAAGGATCTTTCAAAAAGATCTCTGTTCAAATTCAACAGCGACTCTGGTGAGGTAAAGATGATGTCGCGGCTGTCTTATAAAAATTGTTGACATCAATTTACGTTTTCGATCTTTTTAAGCCCTCACAAGTTCATGGGAATAAGATGAACAACACAGCAACATCCTTTACTTTTTCTTGATTAAAAAAAGTAGCCTTCAGACTAAAAACGAGTCCTTCAAATTAACAGTTTCTACAATGTAGTATACTAAGAGATGATGTCATTGAACATAAATCTAAATGCAATACTCTCAACAGATTCATTTCCAAGTCACATGACTTGGAGTCACACGTTAATTTTTCCAAATTTGAAAAATGAAATATTTTCGTTTGCTGCATAACTTGTTTTCTGATAGGTTTTGTGCCTAGCAGGTCTGCATTTTTTGCCAACCAGGGGGCCCTTGCAATAGCCCGACAAATAGCGAAAAATAAATAAAAAATAACATAGTAAAGGAAATTATATCGTAATAGCATAGCTAAGCGTTGACTTTCGAACACCCATCCTCAACTAACCCTTTAATATCATTATCTCTCAATATTTTGATAACTTTTGAAACAATTCATAGCTGCTTTTTGTCCAAAATACCATATACGATACAGCTATATGTTGTCAAAACCTGGCAAACAAATACTAAGCAGCTTAAAATGTAGACAATAAGCAGTAACTTCTACTTAAATCATTAACACAGTCAGGTATACGTATCTTTTCTGTGATTGAAGAAACATTTATCCCTAGTTGGGCATTTAGAAAGCCAATCTGATCTTTCATAAAGGAGAGAAGTGGAATTACAATAAGTGTAGTGTATTTACAACCTCTTTTAATTAATTCATGTGCATCTTCTGTAACTTCAGGGTCTTTCTCCCAATAATCTAGAGCCTCTTTATAGAAAGGAAGACATTAAAAAATTAATGACTTGCCACTTCCAGTGGATTGACTCACAAAGCAGTCTTTCTTTTTGATAAGTGCAACAGTGGACTTGATCTGATGTTCCCTCATAGCTTCTATTTTGAATATTTTGCATACTATCTTAGCAGCAAAATCAATAGCTTCAGCTGATATGCATAAATCTTTTTGAAGTGCCATTTCAGTACGAAGTTCTTGTTATTGATGAAGCCTCTTTAACAGCACAGCTTTCCTCTCGTGAAGTACTTTCGCTTTTTCGATCTCATAGTTCATTAACTATTTTACAGATACGTTCTGCAATACCCCCGTGCAAATCAAGAATTAATGAAAACTTTCGCTGAAGATCAGTGAAAGACCGCCTGCCCAAATATGGATTGGTAGAACGTAGAGTTACACTTAAAAAATCACGTGTCTTTTGCAAAGTGATCTAGTCCCTTCTTCAAATCACGGCATTTGTTGTTTTTGTTTGCCGGCCGGATTTGTCTAGAAGGGACCAAACTAGTCAAAGTTACACCTTGAAATCTTGTGTCTTTTAATAAAATTTTATAAGGATCATATGGGGCAAAAAAAATTTTGAAAAAAATTTCCACGGGGCACAGGCCCATGCCCTTTTTTTTGGGCCCTTGACCTGAAATCGGGTTAAAAATTTTTTCAGCATGATTTTGCAATTTTAATCATCAAATTCGATTCCTTGGGCAAAATTACATGAAAATTGGTTTATTTTTTTATTTTTTTTACTTGATTATGGTGTTAAAAATGAGCGAAAGTCTAAAATTGGACTTCGCCTGGGCCAAACAAGCATGATGACATCATCAGCCTTTTGATGACATCAGCAAAAAACTTCTGCATGATTTTGGTTATTCATATGGCCATATATCATCTCTCAAAGTTTCATGGTTGTAGCATTTGTATTTCCTGAGAAAGTAGGGCCCCCCCTGGCTTTTCAGAGCCCCTTAAAGGCCCGGCCTGAATAGGGTTAAAATCAAACAAATGCTGTACTTTTGAAATATATGTTTGATTGTTATGATGTTGACCATTTCTATCAAGAGTGTCTTTGGTCAACAAAATTATGGCCCGCAAAATACGCACGTACCACAAAAAAATCATGATTGCTAACATTACTTTTCTAGACTTACAAAGGCATATGTTAATATTTATATAAATTAGAGTTTGCACTTTAGAATGTGACAGTCAAGGTTGACCCTACGTAGCTGATAGACTACAAGTTACACTGGGATTAGATTGGATAAATGTTTTTGCTGCTGCTTTTTCTGGTCCATTTATTACAGTTACTCAAAAAATATTTTTCAGTTTTTGTAAGTTAAGGTTACTGAAAGGTAAAATATCTTAAAAAATCAATTTTTCAATATTTATACCAAATGGTAGCGCGCATGAAAAAAATTTTTTAGTGAATAAACTTTGAATTTTACTTTTTATTATCAAAATGAAATATTTGACATTTTTTTCATCATGATACTTTATATTTCAGGAACACTTCTTTCCTGTCGCTTTGACAACGCCTTGTCTTCGTAACTATGCTATGCTCAACCCTAGAACTTTTAGCATTTAAAAGATTGTTTGATTTGATTTTTTACAAAACCGAAAAATGAAGACATTTGAAAGGAGCTATCACTGTTTTTTCTTGTAAAAATATGCAATGGAGAACGTTAAAATATATTTTACTATTAGTTTAGAAAACAAAGACAACTCTATTACAAATTGATTAGTCTTTCTGACAGCTGTTAGAAAAAGAGGTTCATATGAAAGAATTTTCAAACTTCATATCTCAAGACAATTTTTTGGCGGTTTTTGAAATTACGTTCCCTCTCGCCAGCGCTAAGCACATATAAATATTGCAAATTACAGCCCTTTCTAAAAAAGAATCTTTCCTCTACGGAACTGTATTACATATTTTTGAATAAGTTTTTTAAAAGGAAGTTATACTACATTTAAATGTAAAAGGCATGAATGAAGAAAAAAATAAGATGTTTTCTCAGATTTCTGAATTTTGAAATGCTTAAAATAAATTTGTGGTACCGTTCCATAAAAAAAGCCTTCACAATTATGTATGCAAATATACATAAAAAATAAAATTGAATATTTGCGTGAGGAGGAAACATAAGGGAAAACACACTTCCGTAAATTTTACTAAGATTAAAAATCTGAAAGGAAAATAAATTGCACAATTGATATAAAAAATCTCTGTTCTTTCCGTATTATTTTATCACTTTTCGAAAAGATTTTTCAGTTTCGTGAGAAAGTTAATTCTCTTCATGGAAGCCTGTTAGTAACGTTGACTTGAAAACTTGAAAAATTTGTTTGACTTTTTCTAACTGGAGCTATTAAGTCGAAAATGTTTTTGAACTTTTTCGAACTCAATATTTTTTTTTCAATTTTTTCTCACATGGGTTTAATAACTTGAAAATACTTTTCCACTTTTGCTGAGTTGGGTTATTAAAAGAAAAATGTTTTTAGAGTTGCTACCTTGAAAAATGACCTCATAATGCTTAACTGGAGTTTGTAACTATAATTTTTAACTCAGGTTTTCCGAATCTCCTCTAGTATAAACTCAGCTATAATATATGCTCTCATCAACTTCGTTCCCAAGGTTTCTTTCATTGGTTCTTGACAAAAGGAAATAAGTTCTAGGAAGGAGATTGTGCTCTAATAAAATCTATTCAAACATGCTCAAAAATATCTTTGAGTATAATATCTTTCTCAAAATGTTTCTTCAGAGAGATATTTCGCATGTGTTTACTCAAACTCAGAAGTTTGAGGAATGGAGTTACCCTAGCTAACAAAAGTCTTGATGGATTTTTTTCTTTTGATGCTGTGGCTTTACGAAAAATTTTGAGATCAAAAAGAGTACTTTTTTATCAAGAAACAAATCTGTCTTTCAAAGATATATATCATAAAATTACACCGTGATAGTGATGAGAACAAATTCTTACACAATGTTCCCCCATAATGTTTTTCCAATGATGATGTTGGCTATTTTATTGAAAACTGCATTCCAATATTGATCAAGTGTTCTTAGCCCGCTTCGATATTGACAACACAACCTTTGAAATTTCTGTTCCCTATTTCTCCATTGATGTTGTCGACATGGGGGGTCGTATGCTTTTATCATACCAGCTCTTCGAGCTTTGTGATGGACCTGCTCCTGCTTTAGAAACATCACGAAAAACCATAAAGAGGGATGACGTACGGGGACAGTTTGATTCTAATGGCTGTTGTTGTTGATTGATTTTTGTTGATTGTGTGGCATTCCATCACCAGGTTGTTCACATTCCATATGCGAGTTGGGAAATTACCGTTCTGGGCGAACCATGTTCTTTCAAAATATGTAAAAAATTGCATTAGTTGTGGTAACACAGTAGTAACCGTGTTTGGAGCCGTTCTAAGATTTTGCAAATTTAAAGGTATAATACTCAGAGGAAAGAAACCAATAGCAATAGCTTTCTAATTAAAAGCACATAAAAGGTTACTGTTGTAGGTATTTACCAGGCCCAGCAGTTGAGTTTTGAGATATATAACCTGCAAAAAAAGAAAATAACAGCCTAAAATATTTATGCTGGGAAATACCAGGCTAGTGACATTGATTATGGTGAGTTCAAAGTCTGTTACCATTTCTCGTGGCACCCGTCGCTGGCAGGTCACTACTGAAATTCTGTTTTGTCAAGCTGTTACACACTTCCATGTATGCTGACGTGTCTTTGTTAACCAAATCATGGGCAAGCCCATGGACAGTAAAAAAACGCCTGTATGGATGGTGCTGTTCTGAATGCCCCGTCTACATAAACAATTTGTGCTTGTGCCAGCAATCGCAACTTAGAATCCGTGGCAAAGACTGTCAAACCAACTGCAGTATTGTGATGGAGCAAATTTAATTTGTTATTGAGCGTCTGCACCCATTGTCTGTAAAATACCATTTGATATATGTTTAGTTGTATTGGCGAGGTATTTAATTTCCGACACTATTCATAATGGTTTGAATGGTTCTAGTTGTTTTCAGGGATGATTTGGCGGCACGAACCTAGCGAACAGGATCTCGGCAAATTTCCCATCTGAGGAGCTGAACGGAATGCGATAGATCATTGAGAACGTTGTTAATGGCCTGTTAGGATTATTAATGTGGAAAAAATTTGTCTAAAGCTTTGCATTGCAGTTTTCTGTGCAACATACCCAATAAATAGTATTTGATACAGCACGAGTTTGGTTTCAACGATAGTGGTAGCTCAAGTCCTCAAGTAGTTTTCCCTTACTTACTTTAACTATTTTCGAGACTAGTAAGAAAAAGGTTTCAGTTATCTCCTCAATTGCTCGAAATTTTCAATAAAAAAATCACGAATTTTTCATTTCTTCTTTTAATCACATAACAAAATTAAGTATGAAACGAT
>JANSTP010045233.1:0-14546 GCA_025330745.1 Cladonema radiatum
TTTACCCCCGTCTCACTTTGAAAATATAGCGAATTTTAATTTTTTTAAAAATCTGTACGTATTTTACAAGTCGTTTTATCGACTTCCGAAAATCCGACTAGAAAACGACTTGAGGCAAGTCTACAGAAAATCAAAAGAAAATGACGTCATTTTTGTAGTTTACTAGTATTGCTTTTTTCAAACTGATATTAACATTTTAGAAGAAAACTCAGCGAAAGGTAACTCATTTGCGGCACTCTTGACATTGGCGCTTTAAAAACCTTCTAAATCGAACAAATTCTCCACTGAATAAGCTTTTTGTAACATGTTGATAGTGGATGATATGCTTTATTATGCTTCAATGTGGAAATAAAGTTACTGGGATGGTTAAAAGGAATCTTAAACCACTCAACCAACATCCTGCTAATATTGCTGAATCGAGCCAATAAGAAGACATCGTTTGTCACCACCAAGACATTGAGTGTGAGGAAAGTGGTTTTGTGAAAGCTGTCCAACAAGTCTTTTACTTGGATCATATGCCTGAAAATGCAAGGTATAAATTTTTGTAACATGGAATATTCAATGAAGTAAATACCTAAAAAATGAAAGACACTTTTGAAGTATATACGTATATATTGTAATCCTTTTCCTGGAATTAAACAGAAATTACATAAAACTGTAATGTGAAATTAAAGTGTGACACATTTCATGGCCAATAATTCTTTTTTTAAAATAATTGAAAGATTTCTTGACCAGAATGTTTAAGTTAATTTCATACTGTGCCTATATTTTTATTCAGTTAAAAAATATCTTTCAAAAAGATTAAAGAAATCCTTATTAATATTTGAGGCAGCTTAGCAACCAATGCTCAAAAAGTACTAAAATTCCTTTTTGGTCAAATAACCAATGGAAACAAATTCATATATTGGGCCTATATTTGGGGGTTGGTTGCTATGGCAATGGCTCATGACATTATCAAAAGGTCAATTTTTAAAATTTTAAATACTGTAACATATATTTGGTCCTGGGTAACCAAACTTGGCACACATATACCCAAAATGGTTCCAAATATTTTGGGCCTATATTTAGCAGTTGGTTGCCATGGCAACAAGCTATGACACCACCAAAAGGTCAATTTTCGAAATTTTTAATAACTTTTGCTATACTTGCCCCTGGGGAACCAAACTTGGCACACAAATGCTCCAAATGGTTCCAATTTATTTGGGCCAATATTTGGGGGTTGGTTGCCATGGCAACGGCCTGTGACGTCATCAAAAGGACAATTTTGAAAATATTTAATGTTTTAACCTATACTTGGTCATGGGTAACTAAACTTGGCACACATATACCCTAAATGTTTCCAAATATTTTAGGCCTATATTTAGCGATTTGTTCTATGGCAACAGCCTTTGACGTCATCAAAGCGTCAATTTTTGAAACTTTTAATAGCTTAACGTATGCTTGCCCCTGAGTAACCAAACTTGGCACACGTATACCCCAAATAGTTCCAAATATTTTTGGGCCCATCTTGACGGTTGGTTGTCATGGCAACGGCTGTGACGTCTTTCAGTCATGAATTTGTCAATTCTAAGTATATGTTTCAAACTCAATTCCATTTTTAGCATCAGCAAGGGATTGCACAGCGATCTCCTGCTGGACTCCGTCAGCGGGCTAAAACGACGGTCCAGCGTCGGGTGAACGCTGCGTGCAGCTAGTTAATGTTTTGTATATATGAATTTGTTTCCATTCATTATTTGACCAAAAGGAATTTTTGTGCTTTTTGAGCGTTGGTTGCTAAGTTGCATCAAATATTAATAAGGACTTTTTTATCTTTTTGAAAGATATTTTTTAACTGAATTTTAGTTTTTATTTTAAGGTCTTTGTAAACGACAAAATATGAGTGGCGAAAGAGGTAAAGGCAAATATAAAGATCTGCAAAATCACGATGGTAACAACTGAAAGAGAAGTGTATATAATTCGAAAGAATTAAAGAGTGTCAAGAGAATACATTAAACATATTACTGTTATATTTCTAACATATCTTATAAGAAGCAACATCATTAATGGCATTTAAAAAAAAAAAAAAACACAGAAAAAACTACGCAATGTAATATATGAGGCTATAGAAATATTTTAAGAGTTTGGAAAACTTTTTTGGTTCTCCATAAAAAGACTTTTATTGGCAATTATTGTTTGGGAGCACCCTAGCTGGTAATCGAGCCCAGGTTTTCCAAAAAAGGATGTCTTAAACCATTAGACTTCTAGGCTCAAAACGCTTTTGAACAAGGAAAGTTGACTGAGAAAACACCAAAAGAAAAAACACAAAATTGTTTACAAAAATTTGATTCTGAATGGCTTTTTTACTATTGCTAATAAATCCTTTTAAAAACAACAGACAAACAAACAATCAAAAAAACGACTCTGGATTGCAAAATCTCTTACAGGAGAAAGCCAATTCAGGCCAAAACCTGTATTTTATGTTCAATTGACATGCTACTAGTAGTGTGGTAATATTGGACAACCAAACTATCTTCAGGATCAACTAAAGATTTATGTTGGCGGTGAGCATGCGTTTAAAATTAATGAAAATGTATACTTATTTCTCAAATGCCATTACTGCTAGAAACACAATGAACACAACTTAACTTTTTTTTTATTACCATAATTTCAAAAATTACAGTTTTCATGTTTATCGTTACTTTTTGAATGGAATGTTGAATTTTTTTCTCATAACACATAATTTCATTGGAAGTTCAGAAACATTTCAGTAAAAGAGATTTTTCTGTTAAAATCTTGCTGCGCCAAGACTTTCATCTCAAAATAAAGGTAAGAATAACTACTTTGTTCCTCAACTTTTCATATAGACATATTCATCTCCAGTTTAGGGAGTGAAAAATAAAATATATCTAATCGGGCGTTCAAGATCCACGGCCCCGGCCCTCACAGCCCTCCGGCCCCCACAGAAAATGGCGTTTTTTCTCAAGTTGTAGATAAAATTTCGTACTAATTCTTCCTGAGCAGTATGTTAAATCAATAAAGCAATATTTTACATAAAAGTTATATCGCTTTCTTCAAATATTTGCTCATAATTTTGCTTTTGTTCTTCAGGAGTATTGCTTTTAGAGTAGAGAAATTCGAAGCTATGTTTTGGCTGGAATATAACGAAGGAGAGCATTGAATGAAAAACAATGACGTAAAAGAAGAAAAAAATCTGGACCTTTTGATTTCTGACGGGTGCTTTTCAAAATACTAACAGAAAAGAAACTCAAAGAAAACTGAATCTACATGAAAGAAGATGATTTATTTTCGGATGTATAGAAAATAAGTCTCACATGAAAAATTAATTTAAAATTTAGCAAGATTAAGATTTGTGATGTCCTCTAATCCAACAGTCATAATAAAAAATGTATATTTTCGGAGTATGTATAGTTCAAACTTAGCATAATGATGATCACAAGGATGATCATGATCTGTTGTAATATAATTTTTTGTCATCAACCTAGAGGCAGTTCATCTGTTAAATTGCGGCCTTCAAATTTTAGGTTGCCAAACTGCCGTCCTTAAATTGATATATTAAAAACTGGAAACTTTTAAAAAATTATAAATTTTTAAAAATTAAATTATAACTTCTTTTTTACTTCTTCTTAATAAGAAAAGCGCATCCTTATAATTTTTTTCGCCATCGTACAAAAAAAGAATATATTTCTTTTGTTGGCGAAACGTCACAGATGAACTACTGTATATGAAGTATTTCTTTGCTGAACATTTTTGGACTCCACCACAGGGTTAAAAATTAGATTTTGATTTCGCAATGTTTTCAATCTTAAGGACATTTATCGAGAGAACAATTTGAGAATGAAAACGCTTATATAACCTCAAAAGAAGTTGAAAAAAGGATTATTGTTGGTTTAATAATATGTGAACATAACTATTTATGTCTGACAAGCAATTTTTAAATGGAATTTCGATGATTAAAAAAACTGGGGGCCGGAGGGCTGTAAGGGCCGGGGATTGGGGCGGGGGCCGTGGATCTTGAACGCCCAATCTAATTCAGTTATTTAACATTTAACTTATGGTATTTAAAAAATATGACGAGTTTGAAAATGCTTTCCAAAGAAAAAACGTTGCTTTTTCATTCCAAGCATTTTTATTATTATTGCAAATACCTTTGATTACTTTTATAGCCACTAAACTATGAAAAGGAAGGTTTCAGTTGTCAATGATTTTTTCCACCCATATTTTAGAATAATATAGTTATGGCAAAATTACCATTGACCAAATTCTATGACAAAATTCTTGCGGCAAAACTACAGTGGTAGAAGTTGCAGCAGCAAAACTAGCAGTGGCAAACTTTCCACAATTCATGATTTTCTTCTCAGGCTAAGCATTCCTTAAGTTCTCTGTTCCAGACTGTTGTTCTCACAAATGGTGTAAAACAAGTAATTTGAAGGGAGGTTTTCACCTATCCGACACTCGCTTGTCCGACATTGCATTTGTAAGTTGGCACCCCTTGAAAAAAAGTCATGTCGTACAAACGAGATACCGTAACTCCTCTGATAAACCCCCACCCTCTTTTAAACGGCCTCCTCCAATAAAATCCCACCCTGTTTTGGCTCAAACAAGATAAACTTTCAACAAACGCCCACCCTCTATTAAACGTCCCCCTCCAATAAACGCCCACCCTGAAAGTTTGAAAATTAAAGGGTTCCCAAAGTGAATATACAACTTAGGGTCCTATCAAAGACCGCTGAAGACCGCTTTTTTCATAATATATGCTTAAAATGATCTTCCAGTTACTAGCCTCAGACCCTTCTCAAAAAGCACTTTTCCTTCAATTACAGCCTTTGGAAATTTCAGTCAAAGTTATTTAGTGTTTACGCATGTCTTTAAAGCATTTCAATGTTGAAAGTTCAAGTCCATGGCCAGATACTTTATGAACCAAGAAATGAAAACAAAAAGGGGCCTGAAACGAATGACAATTAAATTATTTTGGAAAAATTTTATCAAGGATAAGTTCTAACTTATATGCTCTATCTATGAGAGAAGGCTCATTTATAAAATATCATTTATAAAACCTGAATTATGTGACTTTCAATGGTAAAGTAATTTTTCCAAGATGACATCACAAAGTTCTGGCACTTTTGGGGAAATTCCCTCCGGAACAAATCTTTAAACTCAAATAACTTGAGAACGAAAAGTCGGGTTGAGATGAAATAAAAAAGTGGCGTGCATAAATTTTTAAGATCTTTCATACAAACCTAAGTTGTATTATCACTTGGGGATCCCTTTAAATAAGCGCCCAAGGCGTTTATCAGAGGATCTACGATATTCACTCTATCGACAATCTCTTTACTCTACAACAATATAATTCGATGACACAAATTACGACGACCCTTGTGGTTTTGTACCAGTTTTATAGGTTTTTTTGAAAAATAGACTGAAGAAACAAGATAAAGAAATGCACCTTCGCACCGAGGTGCATTTTCTTTTTCTTATGACGTCAAGACTCAGCTCAAATGTACTAGTGGCGGTTTCTCTCACTAAGAATTATCATCTCCATAAGAGAATTGCAAACTTCGAAAAAAATCATAAACTTATATTGTAAATTTTAAGAAATCTGGATGAGAGTCTTAAGAAAATTTTACTGTCTTAAGACTCCAAGATAACTATTTTCGTTTAGAATATAAGGTAATTTTATAGTGCTTTTTCCACACTAAAACACAAGAATATGTCTTGTTTGGGAGAAAAAAGTTTTCTACTGCTGAAAATACCGTTTGTTTTGATATTCAGGGCGTTGTTTTGGAGAAATAAGGCTTTTCTATAGCTATTTTTGATGCCTATCATCATAGTTTGTTTAAAATACAGCATAGTAGATCAGTTTGCTACAATTGTAAAAATAATTGTAAGATCCGGAATTGATTAAGTTTGAAAAGAAAATCCGAAAATCCCGAAATATCCAGAAAATTGACATCCTTGAAGAAAAGAAAGAACCTGAGAGAAAGTTGTTTGACTTCATCATTGCTACAGTTCTTTGGCTGATGGATCCTAATCAAATTGGAAAAATATTCAAACAAAAAATATTTAGAATAATTTTTGAATGTTGAAGTAATAAACAACTGTCTGATAGATGAGTTATTGGATAAGTCAATTGTCAAACAACTACAAATCTTACTTATCTGACAAGTCAGCTATCCGAAATTTATTTGGGCAATTGTATGTTGGACAAGTGGGTGTCAGACAAGTAGATAATACCCGATTTGAAGATGTATTATGAACTGGGATGAATCACAGAATATGAGCCTTGCCATTATTTTATCAAAATATTAAAAGCAACTACAAAATTACTTTAATTACAAGAAAATCTTGTGTTATGGAAAAATAAAATAAAAACGCAACTGACGAAGGTTATATCAAACAGTCGCAGAAATAATTCACATTAAAATGTAATTATTTTAGTTTATAAATTGACCGAGCGGGCAATACAGAAATTATAGATAATCCTGCAATGTGATTGGCTCAAATTGGCATTGCAGTGGGCAATATTCTTCAGTTTTGCCCGCTGCCAATAGCAACTTTGATTGGGACGTTTTCTTGCTGTTAAAAAAAAACTTTGCTATTTTGATATTTTTTTATCCTATTTTGTCTCTTGAATTCTGTTAAATGTTATTTCTGGTCGGGTAATAATCCATATAGCAGGCAATATCTGCAAATATTGACTTCCGTTACGTATTGCCCTCACAAGCTCGGGCAATACTTTGACGTCGGTCAATATTTTCCGTTATTACCCGTCTAAGTGTGCCGATTTTCTGTATAAAAAATTTCGGCATTTTGATTGGTTTAAAAACTCTTGTTGCCATTGGCGCCGGGCAAATACAGAGCGGTATTTGCCAATGATCTATATTGCTCCCTAGATATGAAAGATTCCGTTTCTGAAAAGCGAAACTCTGAAGCTCCGAAACCGCTATATTGCAAAGTACTGGCCAATCAGGGTTTAGAATTACGGACACGTGGTTTAGACGCTTCCGCTTTTTTAACGTCTGGACTTTGCAATATGGCGGATTTAGGAAATTCTCGATCTTCAGAGAAATACGCCGACTTTCATATCTAGGGAGGCATATACATCATTGGTATTTGCCCGCTGCTATTGGTTACGTCAATTTTCTTTGCACAACAACGATAAAATAAACAAATTCAATGCAATGGCATCATTCAAAATGCCTCATGTTCGAAAGTTTTCTTTTATGAACTCTTGTGTTTAAAGATGAAATAACTAAAACAAAACAAACCAAAGTCTGATTTTGAAGAAAACAATTATCAAGTGTTTGACGGGTAATAATCCGAATATTGACCTCCGTTTCGTAGGCTTAGTATTGCCCTCATGAACAGTTATTATAGGGTTAATATTGACTGCCGTAAAATATGTGGTTTTGAAAAAAAAAAAATTAAGTTTCGAGATTAAGTTTCTATTGTTGCTATAATATATATTTGATATTTATAGTAGCTTGCAAAAAGCTAATATTTAAGAGGCTTACTTTCAGTGTTTCATCCCAGTTTTCGATACTTTGCTGAATAACGTCAGCTATTTTATGAAAATTGCGAGCGCTGCTTGGTTGTGTTTTGCAATGACAACAGCCCGGATCAGAGAATTATTGAGATTATGTTCCTTGGTTTATGATTATGAAGTTTTTGAAATATGGAAAACTTCATCTCAGCATCCACCTGCATCCAGAATAGCCTGGGTTGGAAAATAAACAATAATATCTCTTAATTAATAATATAATTCCTGAGATTTACGTTTTTCTTTAGAAAAAGCGAGTATTAACTACAGTGCCGCACTCTGCAGACTGCTATACAGGTTCCATGAACCAATAGTAACAACACCAATACAGAAAACTCTTATAAAAAGGTACATTGAACTCACTATGGCTACAACATTCCTCTATGTAAAACCAAAGAGATGGTCCTTCTAGTCACTTTACCCCTTTAAAACCTTTCTCTGTCTTCAACTTTCTATGTCTCAAACAAAATCCATGGTTCCTTGCAAGTTTGAGGTAGAGAGAGCGTCCACCAATGGTAAATATTCGGTGAAAAACCATTATTTTTTAACCACAAGAAATTCCCTGTTTTTACGCTTAACTCCGTTTTTTTGCAATGTTTTTGAAAGAAATTGATGTTTCAGACAGTGAAAAGAGGTTTTGACGCAATAGCCAATAAAGTGTAATGTTATGAATTACCAAGCAAGTATCAACCATTTTATTGTTGAAATCCTCTTATTCTACCCAGATTCTAAATAGATTACCAAAGCTCATAATCATTACTTCGTCCCTGTTTTTAAAAATCCTTAATACCGCCCTTGAGGGAGGAAATATGTGTAGAATATTTCCTGTTCGAGTCCACTGCTTCATTTGATGAATAAACACACAGCTCATATAAAGTTAAAATATTAGTTCATACCACATAACAATGAAGTAAATACCACAAAAATAAAACAACTGGCTGAACTTTGGAATAACTAACACCATAGCGATATTATATAATAAGATAGAGTGCGGCTGACCAGTAAAATATGTAGCCTCTTTTTAGCCTCCTTCCGCATTGAGGACCATTATTTATAACGTCAACACCCGGCAAAAACAGAGATTGATTAGGGACCAGCACTCTATATATCTCTGTTATTTTTAATAGCAGCCTATGCAGCCTGCTAAATACAAAAATGGAAATTGAGCATGTTGACCTTCCCGTGTCTCCCGCTGACCTTATTTCTTGATAAAATCAATTTCAGATGATTCCAAAACATACTTTGCAGAAAATTTAATAAAGATACGTCTTAGTCAACATATAGTCAAATTCGAACAATTGTGTAGAACCCTGCGCTAACTCATCAGGGATCACACGGTAAATGTGTTTTGGTCAAAAATTAGTCATAAATGAAATTCATTAGTGAACTATATAATGAAAAACCTATATATATACTACTACCCCCGAAATAGAGACCATGGCATACGACTGATGATTCCAAGACAATTCAACATCTTTGTCAATTATACTTGATATCCTTCCTTCCACTTTATCTCACTTCTATCTTCGAACAATTCGCTCTGTTAATGTCTACTGGTTTTACTCTATGTTTGTTAATAATTGGTGTTGTGGTTGTCTGTTATATAATGTCATGTAGTAGTAAATTTGATTGCAAAAGAACCTAAACTTTAACTTCCTTTTGGATTTATGATTTGTAAAATTTCTTTAACTCTTGGTGTTGTTTTTTTATGAATATTGTTATAAAAATATATTTTTTACAATCCTAAGAAGCTCATTCATATTATATACAGTTAACTTTCTCTCAATATGAAATGCTTCAATTCAGGTCTTGCTTACACCAAACCAGCAAAAGGGATCACAGTCAACAGTATATAGGGCAAAATATGGGACTGAAATAGCCCTAAATTTACAAAATTATCCGACTATTTACGCTGGTACAGCATGCTCATGCCGTACCTGCGAACTTCGTTGACAGGTTGAGATCCTGTTACTTCTTGAAAGTGGACATAAAATCCAAACTGGACATAAGTCAGCTGTGTAGGAGGCTGCGTAGGCGATATAGCAGGTGATATTCTAAATTTGTTCCCTAAACTTCAGCATCCAGTGGAAAAGCTAAGTTGCAAATACTGGTGTTCAACTCTCAGAAATAACTAGACAAATTCGACTTACCCCACAACCACCAAGTTCTCTGATCGAGAAAGTTGTGTGCTTTCTTTATGAAGACACGAGAAACTGATGAAGCGAATCGGGTTTCTTAATACCTGATTGGCCATATCCGCATATTTTAGTCACATGACACATTTGTTTTGAATATGAGAAATAAAGTTCACTAAAATTGTCCTCTGATTTGACAAAAATTCTGAGTTTACCCTACAAAAATAGGTAATTTCTCATGCTTGAGACATAGAAATTGGATTCCAATTACCTAGCGCTCAACCCTGAAAATGAATACATATTTCCTGAAAATATCTGGAAATTTCATGTTGTGGTTTTTGAGATATCGAGGATATTTAAAATCAACAAGCACTATTCTGGGGCCAAACAGGCTATATTCATGTGGTAAATTTATCTGGCTTTTCAGAAATTCATGTCATTTTGCAGGGTGTCGCAAAATAATGTTTACCCAGCGTTTCCAATTGTAAATGCGGGAGCAAATGTATCAAAATTGTCATCAAAATATATCAAATTCGTAATGTTGATGAAAATTTTGACGCATTTGAGAAGAACCATATTTACGCTAAAAATAGAAAACTTGAACAAAGAACGAAAAAATTGAGTTTGATGGAGTTTGATGAAGTTTGTTCTCAAACAAACGTTTCATTAAAATAAATCTACTCATTAAACCGATTTTTTCTGTTTGATGGGTGTTTGATGCGTTTGAGTTGATTTTTTCTTTTTTTAGTTAAAAATGCTCAAAACTAAAGATAATGAACAAATTTAGAATGTTTTGACGTAGTGCATTTTGACAGCAGCAGAAATGAGAAATTCAGTTTTATCAAATATTCAAATTATGATGAAAACTTGACTTCTGTAACTTGACTTATACTAAACCTTTCATGATCAAACTTCACATGTGAGTAGACAACAACATGACGAACATATGTCGGCGATATGCTGACGTCAATATGACGTCATTTTTTGTAGATGTCGTCATTTTCCGAAAAATTGCAATTTTGGAGTTTTTGATGACGTCATCACCATGTCACGTGACTAGACCAAATAAAAACATACTTTTTGAGTAGATTTAATTAGTTGCTACTAGTATACAAAGTTTCAAGATGCTAAGTAGTTCTCATGATACAGCATTGTGTTGAAAAACCGAATTTGTACTTTTTTTGGCGACCTTTAGAATGTCCTTTCAGGTCGAAATACTTATAAATTGTTTATGGAGTATAATTTACAATAGGTTTGGATTGATTTTCACTAGTATTCGTTTTCTGGTAAACTTTTACTGAAAAGTTACAAAAGAAATAAAAAAACCTTGAAAATTGCAACTTTTTGATGTTTTTGATGACGCCATAGCCACGTGACCTGGGGGGTCAATTTTTTATTTTTTGAAACTTCACAACTTGTTTTATATTTCTGGTATGTTCTATGTATTTTAGTTAAGAATTATTACAACCCTATCCCCTCCATGTCATACCAAAGACCATGTTAAACAGGGTTAAAACTAAGTTTCTTCTGAACGTATAGTTTATTGACGATTTTTAGCAGTTCTTCGAAAAAATATTTTTAAAACTCTCTGTAAACGTTTTGTTGGGACACCCTGTAGAGACTCGATTTGTTTTCTAAGCAACAATGAATAAGTTAACTATAATATGGTAAGCAATTTAATCCTATTCTTCATGGGGGGAAAAAAACTACCCCCCACGAAAGTGATTTTTTTTATAACTACTGACGTAGTTATTATTTTTGTATGAAATTTCGTTGCACTGCAGGCACATTTAATTTCAAAAATAATGACATCAAGAAAAATTTTTAACTCGGACCCAATGATCTGTGATGACGTCATCATTTTACCATGGTAGGACCGTTTTTGAATTCTCGTAAATATTTTCTCATATATCTGACAATTTTAATTTAATATTTTGTTTTGTCACTTATATAGCTAGAATATTGTATGAACTAACCATCGACATGTAAATGACGTCACAACGTCATTATGACGTCATTACGGCATTGACGCCGTCAGAACCGTAAAACTGATTTTTCTGGGTCATCACTTTTTTAGGGGGCTATGAACACGCAAACTGATTTAGATCTGTTTCTTTCATGAAAATACACAATTGTGAATATTTCGATTATTTTTGCTGTGCTCATTTTTTTGCCTTTTTTTAGTTTTCTAGTTGTTTTCAAAATGGGTATCTTTCTGCACGACGTTTTTTTTGGGGGGAGGGGAGTATGAATCATATCTTTACTAGATACGAGTATGTTAATGTTATGGCTTGATGTGGGTGTAATTAAACAAATATTGACATGATATAGCTACAGTAATGTGGGGAACTATGCTAATTCGTAAACAGAGTAATTTAGCTCAAAGAAAAATAGTAGGAAATGAATATTTGGATTTAGGGCAATTCATAGGTGAAATTAAGGAGTGTTGATAAAGGTTTTTGTGGATGGCAGAGTTGCCTATAAAAGAGTAGCTAGAAAAGCCAGTCAATAGATTTGTTGGGCAAATCGAAAACTTCAACCATAAATTTTCATAACTTGAGAACATCCGATAGCTTATTTGACAAGTTAATTGACTTAATTGACTGACTAGAAACGAAGTCATTCATATAAGTAATGAACGGTTATTTTAATTTTGTAAGTGCTGCATGGTGGCCACCCTACCCGACGTGGAGGTGTTCCTGGAGATCGATATAGACACTTTTTTTAGAGTGCATGCGACCATCAATCTAATGGCACCTTAGCATTTTATTTTTGTTTTTATTTTTGTAAATAGTGTAAAAATTGTGAAAAGAAACATTTTTATAAAAATTTTGTTTTGTGGCACCCATTAAAATTGTGATACCCTAATGGTCTTTGACTCAGATTAACAGTATCACTATTGTATGAATGTAACTACAAAATTCTACGATCAGGAAAAGCTTCTTGTTTAGAAAGTGATTTTGAAACTTCACTTTTGGTATTTTGGTAATATTTCCCAAGAGTTCTCCTTGTTTGAGGGTTACCGTTTAGCAGTGACGACGTGGCTAGTTTTCTCCGGGGAAGTCAAACACTTTTTGGCGCCCTTTCCTTTCTTATATCACTTGTCGCCATGGTTGACGGCCTAAATTCAATTGAAAGTCTAAAGGTCGCAAGGCCTACGGCCTTGCTGTTTTTTCGCTATAAAAAAATTGACAGGGAGGAGGTAATTTTACCCCCCCCCCACATACACACACACACACCTGAAATAAGATTAAATTAAAAGGTCTTCTTGAAAATTTAGGTCCAACAAATGAGCGTCTTTGACATTAACTTTTAAGTTATAATCGAATAATATACATTTAAAAATAATTACTGCAATAAACTTATCAAGAACAAGATCTAAATTAATGGTATTATTAAAATTAATTAAGCAACAGCTAAGATACTCTTCCACAAAATTAGTACATAAAAACTTTATCAATATCAACTGCCATTCTAATCCCATAACTATTTCCGTAATTAAAAACAAGAGTGAGCTAAAGCCACTCAACAAACCTTCCCTCCTACTCTTATTGTTCCAACAGGTTTGGCTATATAGTTGATGCTGTAAAAGGAAGTAAGGTAATATAGCATGAATTTAAAATTTAAATTTAAATTTTTTGCATCTCAAAAACTTTTACTTTACGAGAAAAGGTGAAATATTTGGTTTGGTTACAAGCACTTACAGAAACAATAAGTTAATCGTTAACAACCGTTTGTCTTTATTTGAATAAGTAGAATAATCTAATGATGCAGTGAAACCAAACGTTTTATAAAATTGCATTCCTAAATTCAGAGTTTTTTTAACTTAATTGCAGAGGATGGGGGAACTCCGGATATATCCGGAACAAAAAACGTTTTGGCTACGAAACTTTCCGACTTTACACATATTTATCTGGGAACATTTTCATGAAATTATGTGACCACGCCCAAACGTGAGGAAGATATGTCATTTCGGGGCAAAATCCAAATTTTGGGCCCAAATTGCTTTAAAGTCCCATTGAAGTGAGATTACTTTACTTCAATAGTTTCAGTTTTATAGTTTTCTTCCAGTTCACCTCCGAACACCGGCTGAGAAGGCATATAGTTAATGTATTTCAAGCGACATTTATGGCTCCTCGGTAATGGCAAATGCAAGCAGATCCCTACTGGTAAACTTTTCTCTGTTATATACATATTGGTGGGGCCAAAGGGGGCTGGGCATTAATGTCGTTGAGATTGGGAGGAGAGTACTGCCTTCGTCTGCCAGTAGTAGTAGAGGCACTTGCCTAATACTTCTCAAAAGCAATAATAACTGCAAATCCCTAGGTTATGCTTCTAATTACCTTGCAGTTAAGATATGGCTACAACCTGTGAACATTCGCTTTATGCTTCCAGAATACACAGGTTCCGGAGTATTTGTGAGACTAAAAGTATTACCGACTGTTTATCGTCATCGTCAATATCTTCAGGAATTGAAAACACCCCTCCGGAAAGATGAACGCCAGTATTTACCATTCACAGGAAAACGCTGGTTGATTGTTGACCCTTTAAAGAAAGGAAAGATAACAATACTATTCCCCAAGGTTTTGACACCAGTGTCAAGGACTTGAAAGTTGTTATATTAGAATTTGCCTGACAAAACTTTAACAGCCTCATCTAACTTCTCCCAGCGTCCTTTACAAACCGGACCCGGAACCGGACTTGGACCCTGAGAAAAATTGGACCTTTAAGAGCAGCTGTTTTTTTTTTTTTTTTTTTTTCAAAAAAAAACATCAGCTCTACTTTCTGTTGGGATGGAGTTGAGGTGTTTTCATGACAGAGTAAAGTCATGAATTTTTTAGAGAATTCTCACAAATAAGTTTTTGTGGGAAAGT
>JANSTP010045455.1:0-14537 GCA_025330745.1 Cladonema radiatum
GTTTCCTTAATTATTCGTTGCATACATTTATAACAAACATAGATCCACTATTATTTCGAACTAATTACTCTTATCAAAAGGAATTCAAAAGACGTTCACACCTCGAAACAAAGAAAATGTTTAGTGCTCTATCCAGCTAAGCTATAATATATCCTTGGTTATAAGCACAAAACCACATGAAAATTGTTGTTATAATTGTCATAAAGAGTGTTACAACAGCAGTCGCATTCGAATGTGCTATATATACTGGGCCAACCCAAATGTTTACTTTCATAAACAAGAAAACAGATATAGGGGCAACAACTCTCCCGAGACCCTGTACTAATCGAAGTATTTTCATTCTATTAATAAGTTTCTCTCCTTCAAAAACCCTTGCAATCTCACCTATTTTAACAGGCCGCATCAATATTGAAAACCCAATCAAGAAGCGACCGACAAACGGATAGACTAACGATCTTGGCATCACATAGAAGGCACATCCAATAATTGCCATAAAATTTCCAAAATTTAAAAATACTTTTGCTTTTCTATTTAAATCAGACAAATACGAAGTCAAATTACAGAACAAAAACGATGGTACATAAATGGCACCATGCAGTATGCCATAATATAGATTAAAGTATTTACTATTACCGGCAATCTCCTTTATGTATATCCATGAAGTGACATAACCTATATTTAATTGTATTGCATCAACAAAATATTGAAACAGAAAAGCAATGAACGTTTTCTGTCTTTTCTTTTCCCAGTCTGCATCCATTTCATGTCTACAAAACAATATAATTTATATCTTTCGATTTAATATGATTCACGATAAATATTTCAGTAAAAAGTTATTGTTTTTGCGGTATTGAACAAGAAGTTGATGGCTTTGTTACCACAAGCGACTTTATTCCAATACTGCAGATAGATTTGGATCATATATCATTTATACAGGCTGACACAAAAAAAACGGTCATCACTAAAAGTTGGATAACTTCCAAAATATTATTAAAATAGACACAAAACATCTGCCACACTAAGTCAAACCTATGTAGCAGACATCTATAAAGTTTCCAATCTGTACTATTAAAACTCTTTGTTTCACTGGCGCTCCAAAATGTGCTCCAAATGAGCTCCCTAGTGCTGCAGGCACACTTGAATCCGGTTGGCAAAGTTTTTAACGTTCCTCCCACATTCCTCCCTCGGGATTGCTCTCATAGCTGCAGGGATTGCTGCTTTCAAGTCAGGGATGGTCTGGGGACTGTTTTAATACACCCTCTCCTTAAGGTATCCCTACAGATAAAGATTTTGGGGTTTTAAGTCCAGTGAATATGACTGCTATTCTGGGTCGCGTCTGCGGCTTATTAGTCATTCAGGAAAATGCTGCCGTAGCTATGCCTATGAATTGTTTAAGGTGTGGTTGTGGCACCATCCTATTGGAAGGAGTCCTGGAGGGTCCTGTCAACCCCTCCCTGACAACCAAGTGCTGGCCAGAACTTGCCAAGCTCTTCAGCATGCTGCTTGGTGTTGACTGTCACTAATGTTTTGTTGTCGTCTTTGGACCAGAATGGCCCAATATGACTAAAAAATCCTCAAATTTTTATCCATGGAGATATTTTATAGACAGAGTGTATAAAAAAAGTCCCCAGACCATCCCTGGCCTGAAAATAACAATCACATCATCCATGAGAGCAATCTCGAAGAAAGAATGCAGGAATGTCATCCAAAACTTTGTCCACTGGACGAAAGTGTGCTGGCAGTACCGGGGAGCGCAGTTAGATCAGATTTTGGAAACCCAGCGGTGAAACAAAGAGTTTTTACAGTACAGAGTTGAAACTTTAGGGATGTCTGCTACATAGGCTTGACCTAGTATGGCAGATGTTTTGTGTTTATTTAAATAATATTTTGGAAGTTATCCGACTTTTAGTGATGACCGTTTTTTTTTTTGTGTCACCCTGTAATAGAAACCTATTGAAATAAAGTTTATAAAATCATATAAAATCAAATTATTATTGACAGTATAGTTATAAGAATACGAAATTTTAATGAAAATTTCTTTTGGCTATGCTATTGAATGACGTATTTCAGGTCGGGTCCTTGATTGATAGCATGGCTTCCTTTTGCAAGTTTATCCGCTTAGAACTGAATATGCAAAATTGCATAAATCTTTAACGCATGCCATAAAAGGTAAATAAATAAAACTAATAATAATAATATAGAAAATAAGTACAAGGCATATGTGTTCATATCTGTGTGTGTCTTCATCACTGTGTGTTCATATAAAAATCCCTTTTGATCAGACTGTGACGTTATTAAATCTAGTTTGGAAAAAATGTGTATACATGCTTAAATGGTATGAATGAATGCCTTACCTTACTTTTATAATTGTATATATAACAAATGCTGGGTTGTAATTCCAGACAGAAGACAAAGTGCTGCTAAAAACTGGAGCAGTTTACAATTTTTTCATGTCAATATTAATTAGATCTCGAAGGCAAGAGACTTTAATTCACAAAAAGATTGTAATGCATTTGGGGAAACTTAATTTTTCCTATACCTTATTTGAATAAATCATAGGTAAAGTCGACGACATCTTTTGTCAATATTCTAATGAAAATGCATGAAATGGAAGATTCAATAAAAAGCAAATATAAACCCCATTTAACTTAACGACTTAAGGTTACCCTAAAATTATAATTTGGCAAAAATTTGAAAATGAAATATAAAATTAAACATGCAATGAAATCTTTTTTACTGGTAAGCATAAATGCAATTTTTATAGAAATTGCATGCGTCGTTTTTATATATCAGTATATAAATTCTGTAAAAATGTGCTATTTTCACTGAAGCTATACTGAAAATTACTTTTTCTCATTTCGCATCCATATGCTTCCACCATCTGAAAGTAATTTTGAAGCAGCTAGGTGAACATCGACCTCGTTGAGAATAATGTAACTATATAGGAAATGATATCACTACAGTATTTCATCAATAACTTTGGAGTAAATGCTTCTGATACATTTTCAAGATAATTCAATAAAGTTCGTCTCCTCTTTCACTATCATCTCTATTTAATTTCTATATCTCATCTAACAAAACTTTTGACGTCGAAAATCAGATAGCTTGTGATAATTCAGAAACTTTAGTATCTAAATTTTATAAAGTTAAAGTTTTTAGATAACTGCGAAGAAGAGCTATAAGACTTATAATTTATAGAGGAGTATCTATGCGGAGTATCTATAGAGGAGTAACTTCAAAGTAACTTATATATTGCTTTTATTTATTGAGTTACACTACAATAACGTTATTGTTATTTCTAGGAGAGAAATTTTTGAAGCACCAGATATCTGTATAGAACACATTTTGGAATATAAAACTTAAGTTGTCATAAATGCAATGTTTTAAATTTCTCAAACTGCAGAGAAATCTCTAATCTATAAGAGCTAAAGTTTTAGGGTTTTAGAAAACAAGCTAATGGGAAACAACAATACCATATTAGTTATTTTTATGATACTAAACTCTTGTGTCCGTCTGTTTGCTTATACTCATATTTTTGTCCATCAGTGCGTGAACAGAAAAAACATATAATGCTACAAAATTTAAGTTTGTCTCCAAGCACCAGATGCACTTAATACATCGACACATGGTACTGTTTTTCGTTACTTAAACCTTTTATAGGACTTTCATGTTCAAGAAATCTTTATAGTTGGGCTAAGAAATTCTTTTCGTTTGTATATTGTTAATAAGAAAGGTATTATAGAAACACCTACAAGTGTCAGAAAAACTGGAAATGCATGTTTTATAACAGCTGCTTCAAGTAAAGCTCCAGTGATATTGCCAAGCAGACCGACTTGCATCCTTATACTGTCCATAAAACTTTGATATTGAGAGCTTACTTGTTGTGCTAATCCAACAGAAGCATATACATTTAGATTCAGAAGGACAACGTCTGTCAATGCATATGATAACGTCAACATGGCGAAATTGACCGCATAAGGGTGGTTTTTAGATGTTCCAAGCATCAAGCAAATTGAAATTACACAACATAGCCATGCTACAATGGCTCCATCGACAAGATTTAACTGAAGCTTGTAAAGAATCAACATCAGAACGATGAAGACAACTACCTGTGAGAGAATAGCAGCGTTTACTGTAGCATCTGTATAACGTAGTTCATCAAGTACAATATTTGGAATTTTTAGTAAAATAACAACTGCGATAACGCATCTCAGATACTCTGTGAACAAACAGAGATAAACGTCAAGTATTTGAATAGCTTGCTTTATTATCTTTATTATGGAATAGCTTTTCGTACCAGTCTTTATGGAGAGTTGTTTTTCATTTGAAGCATTGTCCTTTTCACTAGCTGTATTTCCACTCATAAGAGACATTCTCTGGTTATATTCCTTTAAATCAAACTCTGATGAAAGATTATAAGCAAAGAACCAAACTAAAAATGCAGTCGTTACGCTTAGAAAAAATGTTACAACAACAGTTGCATTTGAGTATGCTATATATACTGGGCCGATCCAAATGTTTACTTTCATAAACAATAAAACAGATACGGGCGCAATAGCTCTTCCAAGACCTTGTACACCACGAAATATTTTCATTCTGTTGACAAGTTGCCCTCTTTCGAAAACTCTTGCAATCTCACCTATCATAACAGGCCGCATTAGCATTGAAAAACCAATAAGAAAGCGACCAACAATAGGATACAACAAGGATCTTGGCATCACATATAAGGAGCATCCAATAATTGCCATAAAATTTCCAAATAATAAAAACTCTTTTGCTTTTCGGTTTTTGTCAGCCAAATATGAAACTAAATTGGAGAACAAAAATGATGGTACATAAATGGCACCATGCAGTATGCCATAATAAAGATTCAAGTGTTTACTATCACCAGCGATTTGCTTTATATATATCCATGACGTCACATAACCAATACTTAATTGTATTGCATCAACAAGATATTGAATTGTATAAACAATAAAGGTTTTGTGCCTTCTCTTTTCCCAGTCTGCATACATTTTTGAACTATAAAAAAACAAAACAAAGATACAATTTAATGCTTTTCCATTTTCCTGGTTCAATTGCAACTGTTGCTGAATCCATTTGTATCTAAAAAAAGTTATAATTATTTGGTTTGACTACAGTCATAAACTTTGAGTAAAATCCTGAAAACATAACATTTTTTAATGAAACTTTATACTGTAAATATTTAATCTATTAGGAACAAAATGTCATCTCTAAGTGATAGGGTGGCCTGAATCAGCCCCATCCCCGGTCCGAATAAGGTTAAAATGCTGATAGAATGATTTCTTTTGGGAGTTATTGTGTGAAAGATGGCTGAGAAAGAAATTTCTCTTCTACTAATGTTCCAAACATCAAATGGGAAGATTTCGTATGTTGACATAGCAAAAACAAAAAGAATACTTTCAGGCAATTTTCTAAAGTAATGGACTGTTCATCGAAGTAGGCTTGATAGCTTTGCTGCTTACCGTAAAAAGGCATATGAATGGTTAAAAATAAATTTAATTTACGACACAAATAAATTGGTATACAAGAAAACGAATTTCAAATTTTATGATAACTTCTATATGGTTAAATAATTCTCTTTACAAGGTTCCTACTACATGGCTCTATCTAACATAGCAGTCTTATCATAGCGTTTGATTGTTTATTGATTTTAAAAGAAAGTCCTCTTAATTAGCTTACTTTCAAAACGAAAACTTATTAGCACACGGTATTTCTATGACAAAATTTCAATAAACTGTTGCTCTCCTCCGTGGTGAAAAATATTTTTTTGTACTCATTTTTAATAATGTCATTTTTCATAGAGCTTACTTTTGGAATAACTTTGGGCTGAGTTATCCCTGTCTAGAAGATTCGTCTGTCACCAAGTTTAATTAGGGTTCAAAATATGATTATACTACATCTTCGGTCGAAACGGTCTTGGATAGCTACATTTACTGATATTTAACAGTGCCATTAGTAGCTCAGCAGTAATATTTTGTTTTGATTCTTCTATTTATTTTCTTCTTTTTTTGAATATAATGATTACGAGACTCAAAAGATTCCATTACCATTTTATATGGTTCAATAATATTTAATTAATATTTAACTGTGATTATAATGATATTTAACAAGTCTTATTTGCCTGGGTTCATTCATGATGTGTTATTAGCTCATTAATAACATTGTTAGGGTTCATTAGCTCTTTCATGATGCCTTTTGTTGTCCCCATTCTTTTCTTTTTCTAAGTATATAGTGTTCTACGAGGTCAATAATCAGTGCAGCCATCAGTTACAGGAAATTTATAGACCATAAAGAATTTTGAGGGTATAAGAATGCTGTAAGTATATGTTACGCAACTTACGTCAGGATATCCTAGAATATTCTTTTGTAACTTTTAAATATTGTATCATTTTTCTAATGCATGTAACGTGTACAACAAACACAGTGAGTGTCTCCTTCTGTCTCCCTTTTGACTTTAACTCGATTATTGCTGAAAGAAACTTAACAGGTTACGGACCCAACAACTTATGGCAAAATCTTGTTTTCGATGTACAGTTTTGGATGTAGACGAGAGACGAATTGAAACTCGGGAGACAAAGATTATTGGTTACATGAAATTGAAGAAACTGAAGCCAGTAGCAAATAAATCACTGATGAACAGAACGGAAATGCCTTCTGTGAACTTATACAGTTCCTTGGTGAACGTTCTTTTACCCTTGCTATGAGGGATGCCAAAAGAAGCAGTGAAGGCAGAAAACCATTTCATATTCTACGAAACCATTCTAGAAAGCTATCACTATTAGTCCGACTGAAATCTTCGCATAATTTGCCACGGCGAAATATATATATAATATAGAATATATTTTGTTTTGTTTTGTTTTTGTTACAACGGTATATTTTTCATCTTCAATCATTTCATATTTAGACTTTTCTTTTCATACTTTATTTTATTCTTTTTTATTTTGCATATTTTTAAGGGTGTTACGAGTAAGTACATCCTGTTTGTTATATGTCTGTGTTTTGTTCATTTGTGTGTAATTTTGATGCATTGTAGAAAAAAAAAAAAAAAAAAACCATTATGCTGGTATTGGAAAACCTCGATGTAATATCTCTTTATACACAGCTAACGCCTTTAAAGAAAAGGACATCTGAGACAGTCATTGGTTATATTTTACGTGCTGAGGGTGCAGTCAATGCTCTATGGTAAGCTGGGTAGGCTGTAAGCGATAAACTTCTCGTTGCCATAGTGTTCAAGGGATTACTCGATGAATTCAAATCATTTTTGGCTGTAACTACCCGATCGGATGACACCGTACAAAATTTCCAATGTTTCCAGGAAGCATTGAGGAATTTTGAGGAAACAGAACGTACCAGACCCAATAACGAACCGAAAGAGCAGGAGGCAGGGGCCATACCCCCCTCAGGTTTCAAGATTTGAAAATTAAAATGAAATAAAAAATTCATAAAGTATTCTATGTTAGTAAGTGGTAATACGTTTGAAGTGATTTTGTTGTATATCAAAAAGAAAACATAACAATGCACATTCTGGCCCAAGCACATATAAATCAGTGACGTGGGCCCTGAAGAGAACTCTGTAATGAGAGCAAAATTATAAATGTCCAAATTTTTGTGAAGACATTAACTTGTTTTAATTGCGGAATGCTGGGACATAACACGTGCCTGTCATAAAAGTCTCGACTCAGCAAAACTGCTTCATCTAACCATAGCTTCATTTTCAAGGTTGCTAAAGATACACCTGAATTCACCTATAGATTCATTTTTAGTTGATTTTAGAGCCATTACCCACTTAGGAAACACTGACTGTTCTGTTAAACCTGAGTAGCATGTTATCGAACTTGCAGAGAAACACGATCAAACTAGAGAGATCAAGCAATGCCGCAAAGAAACGAGGAACTGTAACTGCTAAATTTTACACTGAAGCTGGTGATATTGTGGAAGTGAAATCGTTAAATGTTTTGTATATAGCATCCTATCCACAATGTATTATTTTGATCATACTATTTAATAAATTTATAACATGTTATAAATTTAAAGTTATAAGCATTATATTGACTTCAGAACGTTTGTAATTTTTTTTATTGTAGTTATTGTAATTATTGTTAGCACCTATTTACTTATTAGTCTGCACAAACTACAACCAAAAGGGGATGTAAATTATAATTTAATGACGAGCATGCTGAATCAATTGCACCAAAGTGTGGTTTTCCCTATAGTGCAACAAGGAAAACTATTACCTATATAAAACCTCCAATATTGTACCAAAACACTGACAGAAGGGCACAAAATTATGGGACACTGTAACATTAGGGACATTCAAAAAAAGAAAAGTGTGTGTAATGTATGTACATTAGTGACATTTCAAATTCTGAATGTAAAACATGCACAGTTGCCAAACCACTAACCAGAAACCGATCGCTAGGAAGGTTTCCGTTATTTTATTGTTTTCACGGATAATTTTTCCAGCAATATTTTTACCTATATTCTTAAAGAAAAAGCAGGTGCTTTGCGTGCTACAGAACAATTCCTTGCCAATACCGCTCCGTATGGAAATGTAAAAATTTTGAGCTTCCTCGATGAGGAGATGTAACAAATCTATGTTCAGAGAATGTCAGAGAGTACGTATCAAAAGAACTAGAAACCTTGATGATCAAACATTCAATTAAGCATGAAAAATCTGCCTCATTGTCACTGCACAAAAACGCCACTGCCAAAAAATGTTTTGGAATACTGTACAACCCCTTTTGTCGGATAAAATACAAAAATCCTAATTAATAAACCTTTTAGAGGAGGGCCAGATAGTGACAGACGATCGACGGATTGCAACTTTACTGAACGATTTTTTCTCCAATATCGTAATTAATCTTGGTATCGCCGAACCCATCCCACTGTGAAACTTGTCAACTACTGATCTGGTTACGAATGCTATCAAGAAATATGATACACATCCTAGCATTGGCCTGATTAAAACCCTAGGTTTAAATAAAACATTTTCTTTCCAGGAAATTTTTAGAAATGAAATGATAAAGATATTAATAACCAAGACGTGAAAACAACCTGTCGGCAAGATGATATCTCGACAAAGGTTTTAAAAGAGAATTCGGAATTTTTCTGTGATTTTCTTCACCCAATGTTTAATGAGTGTATACGGTTTCTAAGTTTTCTAAGTTTCCAGATAGTCTTAAATTAGCTGATATAACACCCATCCATAAAAAGGGTAATAAATTACTAAAGGAGAATTACAGACCAATTAGTATTCTGTCTAAATTTCTCTAAAATATTTGAAAAGCTACTTTTCAGACAGATTTTGTCTTTTTTCAATGACATTTTCTCAAAATTCCAGTGTGGTTTCCGCAAAGGTTTCAACACTCAGCATTGTCTCTTAGCATTCATCGAGAAATGGAAAAAATCGATAGACAATGGAAAATATTTTGGTGCTGTACTAACAGATCTAAGGCTTTTGATTGCCTTTTCCCTCGATTTAATAATAGCCAAGGTCCATGCCTATGGATTTGATATACCTAGCTTAAAATTAATATAACAATAAATACTACAAAATGAAGCAATCGGTTTATACGAATTGTAATGCTGTTTTTCACTAGGTAGCATAAAAAATGGCAAGTGAACTAGTACAATAAAGTAAGGGCTATTGTATTCAGGGATAGCATGTGTTTTTCATAATAATCATAGAAACATTATGAACGATTGCATTCCCTGAGAAGAATTAATAAAAAATCAGCCAGGCCAATGCGGCAAACTTACGTTAAAGAGGAGTTTGCTAAATCGCTTGCCCTGTGTGCCTTGCGTGCCTACGTGCCTTACGTGCCTTGCGTGCCTTACGTGATTTGCGCGCCATACGTGTTTAGCATGCCCCTAATTGCCTTGTGTGCCCTGCTTGTGCGCCCTAATTGTTAATTCCAATCACAACATTTCGTAAAAAGAGAGTTCACAAGGGTGAAGCATGCTGGTAGGATGACAAGAAATACAAACTATGTCCACAATGAAAAAATAAACAATAAGCAAAAGAGTTTGGAAAAAAAATATTGCCAGCCCAATAAATCATTAGAGTTTAATCAATAGAGTTTAATTACGTCTTCAATAGCTATTTTATATCAATATCAGCTCATTAAAGAGCCTACAATTAGCCATCAGCCTTTTCTAATTTTCTACACTGGAGAGATAGGCTTTATAATACCCGGGGGTTAAAACAGAATTCTTAGCCGGTTATTGTATTAACTTTTTCAGGTTTCGTAATTTATTTTGAGAAGGATAGCGCACCTTTAAAGTACTGTACCTGCCCCTTGTCCCACGACCGGGAAAAAGATACCTGTCTGTCAAAAGATATCCTTCTTCTCTGTCAAAGATACTCTAATTAAAAATACGTTAGCGTCCAACTCTGAAAGAATCACAAAATGAAAAATTCGACTTTGATAAAATGCTAAATACAAACTGAAATACTGAATACGTTAGAAGCTGTTTCAAGGCATGATCATTTTTTTCTTCATCCAAATATATAACGAAGGCGGCATTGATCCTTTTAGTTTGAAAAAGTACAAAAGAAAATAATGAACAGTCGGACTAAGGAAAATTTATTCTCATTAATTTTTTTTATATTCTTCGCGGTGGCATTTGTCAAATATACAATAGCCTGAGTAAGTCTAGATTAAAGGAAAGTATTTCACATTTTGATTAAAAGTTTCCTAGAAGTAGAAACTGGTCCTGAAGATACCATTGATTTGAAAAAATGAGGATTCAAAAAAAATTTTTTTTTTTCGAAATTTCAATTAAAGATGCTGGGAAACCCAGTCTAAATTTTATCTATTATTATGTTATTATTATTATTTATTATTACGTCATATTTTATTATATTATCTAAAATTTCTCACTGTCTTATATTAGATCAGCAAGTCAATATTTCATAACAATAAAAAAACTTCGATGAACATGAAAAAGACGATCGTTTGGGGGCAGGGAGGGGTGGTGACGGCGAGGTATTGCTTGTTTTCTAATTTTTAACATAAAATATCGAAGCCCCCTTGAAAATGTTTGAGCCCTCAATGAGCCACCTTACAGAAAAAATGCTAGTTACGCCGTAGTCACGTTTATGGTAGCTCTCACTATCCCGAAGGCACAGAAGGTCGATGATTTAATGATTAAAGATGGTTGATGATCTGATGCTTTGAAAATAGGGCACGTAAGTATGGCACGCGAGGAACGTAAGAGCACGCCAGACAGGCAGAGCACGCCAGGCACGTAAGGGCACGTAGGGCACGCAAGGCACGCGATTTAGCAAACTCATTAAAGAGTGGCGACAGGGTCTTTATTATGATTTAATGGCAGATAAAATACCTTATTTATGTAACTTTTTCATGCCTCACGGAAAGGTTTATACAAATCTGGTTTTGACCAATATATACATTTTCCGTCTTAACATGAATACTACGAAATTAATACTACGAAATAAATACTCAAATTTTTGGAATTGTAAAGTTTTTCAAAAGCATTAGAATTGATGGCTTTTAGACAGTACATGCAAAGTTTACAATCTTTCGTTTAAAGCAGCCAATCGTTTAAATTTACCTAATTTTTTAGATATAATGCTGAAGGCCAAATTCTCGCTATTTTTGTACTTTTCCTTTTTCACAATAATCTGAAAATTTAACTGTCGGAAATTAAGCATTCATAGAATAAACCACTGCAGATCTGTCCATTGAGCAAAAAATTGAAGAGTGTTTGAGTCGTGTATGATGGACTCATAAATAATTCATTAGACCTTTACCTCCTTGGTTTTTCTTCAAGTTTTCTTTCAGTTTATTGGTTTTGCGGTCTGCATCAAATCATAGAAATAAATTGTTTGAAAGTTTTATCGTGAAGTGCTTAAAATAACTATATTCAAAAAAGTCAATTGGAAGATTTTTTGTTTCTAATAAATTGAGTCAAATTTTTAGAGATACTTTTGATTTTATTATTTCAAAAAGTTTGTATGTGAAGAACAATTTAGAAACTAAATTTTTGAACTGGCAATGGATAAAGCTATCATCAAAATTTTTATTATCATATCAATTCATCTTCATGAAGCGGAAGAACAAATCGTTCGTAAACCATGCTACTATTATGCAAAGTTTTTAAAATCTGATTATGGATTATATGCCATAGGAACAAAACTCAAGGAACCATATCCTGTAAAAAGCCTATCAAATTGCATATCCGATTGTTTATCTGATGAAAGATGTTATCATTTCAACTATGATCATGTCAGCGTGTATTGCCTTCCACTAGGGAATGATCTTGGCAATCTTATAGAGTATTTGGCGTCTCATACTTTTAGGAATGTCATGCATTTTTACCCAACATTAATAAAGAACGTAAGCATATCTTTGTATTACTTCTTTTCAACATCTTTCCAAACAGCGTCATTAAAATTTAGACAGGTGGTGACACGAATATTTTTATCCTCCCTCTGAATGCTGGAGGAATTAAGTTAACTATGTTAACAAATTTACCAATTTGTATTATGATCGTTATGATGCAGGCCTGTAGCTAGAAAAAATTTTCAGGGGAGGCAATCGAGAATTTTTAGTTACCTTACCGGACAGGTTTGTGTGGCTGATATCTTTCTCGTTTAGAAAATCTATTTACATTACTCTCAAGTACCTAATAAAGGGGAAGTCTTAATAAACGCGGGTTGGAGGGCAGGGGGAGGGGAAGAGTCTCAACAATGTTTTTAAAAAACGGGTTCGAATTTTACTTTAAGAGACAAGTGCTATTTATATGTTCAGAGATTTTCAAGGAACAATAAATTTTATACACTGTAGTTATATTACAATGCTCATACAAAATCACAAAAATATAATAATCAACTAGAGACTTGGCCATTGCCTTTTCAAAATTAATAAACAGGGAGGTCTAAATAAGGTATGGGTGGGTGACGAAAATTTTCAAACATTAGTAAGCATTCCCCACCCCCTTGTATTTAACACCCGAGATATGAAATGCATTTTAAAAATTCTTCTTAATTCCAATATGATAATTGATATTGTAACGACAGGTACAAGTGTGAGAGACATGTATGAAACAAACGAATTATAATTATATAGATTTGTAGTAAACAGAAAATTCATTTCAAGCGTTCTAAGAAAGATATATCTACTTATAAAAATTGAAAGGAATATTTTGCAGGGGTGGCATGCCCCCCCCCCTCCATAGCTACGGGACTGTTATGATGATATAAAAAACATTTTTGTTTTACAATAAGTTAGTTTGTTTTGACTTAACAGGTTGGAGAAACATGTATGGTGAAAAACCCTTGTGCAAATTATACGCATCAATGTATTGAAACTTGTGAAGAACCATACTTTGCATGCAAGCAATACTGTAAGTCAAATGTCGTCTTCTAATTATCTTGATATATACAACTGAAAAAGTCAAAAGTAGTTAATAAAACTAGTCGCTTAGCTATTCTGTAAAGTTTGATGTCTTGTAAGAAACTATTTTTAATCTGGAATATCCCTAATAGTGAAATAGGTATATATTAGATACTATCGCTTCTCTACGGGAAAAATTTTAATTTTGAAAAAATTAATTCTGATTTATCCGACACTATGCAGAGTTAGACACCATTTTAACCAAGCTTCTAACAGATTATTCATCTATACGTAATTCGTAACTGGTTTAATAATTGAACTGGTTTTGTTTTCCTCTATTAGACTATTACTATTGATAATTTTCAATTTGTGTTTATTTTCAGTGAAAAAATTAAATGGTGTTGTCTATCTAAGTCGACCATGGGATGCAGGATCTGGCTCGCATTTCTGTGCTGATGGGGATATAAACACGAGATGTGTTACAGCGTCTTTGTCATTCCAATGGTTGAAATATGATTTCGTTACAACTAGAAGGATACATTCTGTGAGGATTTTCCCAAGAACAGCATTAGCGTACAGATTATCTGGTGTGTCTGTATATATTGGAGGCGAAAATGAAAGTAATATCTCCGGAAATTTGTGTTTCGCAGCTTGTTATGCAGAAACAATAATGTATACTAACGAAACACAAATGTTTTACGGCAGATTTGTATATTTAACGAGAGAAGGTCGAGGAACAAGAGATACCGTTATCGATGTTAACGAGATAGAAGTATATGAACCAATCTACAAATGAAGTTTACGTTGATAAAAGGAGAGCGAAAATCGCCTACTTTTGATTTTTTAAAAACTATATACATGGTGTGAAAAAAGATGGAAAACTTCATTTCAATGTCCTGATCAGTAGTATTGATGAAGCATGAAGTTAAAATATTCATAAACAAGCAATTAAATAAACAACAAAGCCAAACAGAATACACTTCTAAAAAATTCTAAAAAAATAATTTTAGAACAATACCACTTTTATTATTTGAATTTTAGAAAGGTGCACTTTGTGCTTTGTAGGTGCATTTTATTAAAATACTCGTTGGTTTTATGTTCGACTATCGATTATCTTATATGCAAATCCATGGAATGAAAGTGCACAATAAA
>JANSTP010045566.1:0-24914 GCA_025330745.1 Cladonema radiatum
TTGAAAACTACTGGGCAAAAATCGTCCATTTTTATCTCAAATTGTTCTTTAATTTATTTTCAATTCGATGAAAAAAAAAACTTTTTTTCATATTTTTTTTCAGTTTTAAGCCTTTCACGTATCCTTAAATGTTTAATAGAAATGATTTAAGTTAGTTATTTGCATGCAAATCTTACTTATGTCAAAAATCTTCTTTGTCAAAATTATAAACTAATGAAAATCTGGTTGATCAAACAAAGTTTCTTCCAGGAAAGTCAATTTATAGCTACTATGACAATAACTTTGCATAAGAAAAATTTGCATCAAAAAATTTACTGGTCCTTTTAAGAGCGAACGCACCATTCGTTGCAATGCTATCTCCAATGCAATGCTATGCTATTTATGCTATGTTATGCTATTAAATGCTATGCTATGCTATTAAATGCTATGCTATATGTTGCAATGCTATTTCGTTGCAATGCTTTTAAGAGCGAACGCAGCGAATTCGTTGCAATACTATTTCCAAGTAAGGTATTTTGACGCGCAATATATGTTAAGTATGGTCATGGTCTTTAAAAAGCCAGTTTCCAAAAGAAAGAAAATTCAAAGATCTAATTACTGAAAGTTACGAAAATTATTTTCCTCCAAGTTTTATGGAATTATTGGAAATATTTTCCTTGATTTTGCTTTAGTAGACCGAAATTATAAAAGAATCCTAATTTTCCTCAGTGTCACTGAGAAAACGTGACTTCACCTGGAGAGGACGCTTCAAAAGACACTATCCCCGCCTCTTCCGATTCCCTAAATAGCCCTGCCTGAATAAGGTTAATGTTGGTTAATCCTTTTTAAAGAACTTTTTATGTAATTATATTTATAGTTTTAGCATGAATGTACTATAATATAATATTTTATGATTTGATCAACAATGTAAGGTTTAAAAATTCATTTGCGTTTTACGTAACTGCATCTCAATTTCCTTAAGTATTGTTTAAAGTTTAAAACATTAAATGAAAACTTAACCCAGTAGAACTGGGCTCTTTAGGGGCTCCTCAGAACAGAGGAGGAGGGCGAATTTCGCCAACCAATCCCTTCCCCCCTTGAGATCTTCGAAACCACTTACGATAAAACAATGAAACTTGGTACGTTATTAGACCAACTTATTTTGAACACTTTGGTACCATAATTATCTTATGATGTCACCATGAGTTTTTCAACTTTGGAATTCCATTAAAATTGAACGAAATGTCCTTTTTATATGCAGTTTTCTTTATCTTTTTACTAAAACTAAGTACTTTGTTATCATTTGAAGTTACAGAATTTTTGGGCTCAAAATTCGGATTTCGCCAAAAAATAACTCCAAAGTTTGACTTACAGGGCTGTAATTTGGGCGTTGCCATGGCAAAAGTGGTCGCGGTCACAACACAGCGTTTCATAGCAAAATCTCCTTTAGTTTTTGAGTGATGCTAAAGAGCCCCCCAGTTGGAATAGGGTTAGACTCCTTGTTATGCGTCTGTAATTTTCCACTATTCATTTAACACTAGCTGCGAAGCAGTGTCGCATGACGCTGAAGCGTCATATTACTTGCTAACGCAGTCCTTGGAGAGGATCGCTGTGCACTCCCGTTCAGGCAAACAACTCACAAAACAAACAGACCCTGAGGAGCTGAGGGGGCTGGGGGCCCACTTATTTGTAAAGAAGTGTTTTTTTCATTGATTAAGGTACACACGCTCTGGATATGATCAACTATGCTTCCAACCTGTCTTAACTCCGTCTTAATTTTCGATTTTCACAAAGATAGGGCAGATGAATTAGACGTTTTCAAAATCGTTAACTCATTTGTTCAATCAGATGACAACAGAATCCGAATAGTTGGAAAATTTACAAAAGACGACTTATGATTACCATACACCATATTGCAGCCTTTCCTTATACTTTTGGCTTTTATTTTAGAATTGATGACTCTGAGAATATCATATTATTACACATAGGTTTCTTTATTTCTATAAATTCTTGTTTTATAATAGCTTTACAGGACACTATTCTGGAACTTGCAGTGCGTTTTAGCCAATCTAAGGAGCCAAAATTCGAAACCCTTTCTTGCCCCGTCGGCCCCAACCATGGCGGGACCTCCTAGGGTACTAAATAATTTAGCCCCTCCACTTTTAAAATTACTCCGCCGGCCCTGATAAAAGATTAATAGAAGGAACCAAAAGAGTAGTGAAATTTTGTGCACTTTGTTTGACTAGTCAACATAGAGAATTTTTGTAAAGAAAGTTTTAAAGCACTTCCATGGTACAGATAGGATTAGTATTTGGGATACGTACAAACGGTAAGATTAATGAAAGTAATCCTTCAGATTCTTTGTTACTTCATTACAAATTAAATAAAGCAGCCGCAAGCGGATGCAAGGTCAGTGTTTTGTTTCAGGAGAAATACAGTGAGTACTTTAGTGGAGTTGAAAACTTTAGCAACAGTTATTGTTTTCTGAGTAATGTTTAAAGACCCATATAAAGTCATATGGCATTCTTGAAATGATAGCTCAGCATTGTGTCGACACATGGGTGAGCCAACGTCATAACGAGTTTATAACTAATCGTAGGCAGCAAACGTTTTAACGCTACCCTGTCCACCAACTGGTTTAAGTTTTAATTTTCGTATTTTGCAATTCACCTGTCTAAGAGGCATTGCTTTTATCTGCCCCTTCCTACTTACTATTTAATATTAATTTTTAGGCATAAGCTGGTATAAGTATACCAGATGCGCTGCCAACTTTGCAAAGTTTCATGCTGATAAACAACTGCTTGTAGATCTTTAAAAAATCTTACAGAAGTAAAAGTAAAACTATAAAACTGCTGTAAAAAATTGGTGGTTGTAGAAACAGAAATAGAATGCGTTAGTGGCAGAGAATAGGATAAAAACGAAAAATCAAAGGTGGCAAACTAAAACTTCCAGTTTCAACAAAACCTTTGTTTTCTATGAAAACTATATAATTATGTGAATAAAATCATAACAACGCATTCGTTTTTTTTTAAATATATTGTAAAATACTTTTTTAAAACTTGACTAAATTATAACAAGAAATAAAGAAATTTTAGCATAATCAAATTGTACAGAAAAAAAACAAAAACTGGTGCTTGATGGTGCTTGTGCAAAAACATTTATAAGATTTGTCACTTTCAACCTTTTACCTACAAACAAATATAATTAAACTTATCATAATGCAATTGAGCTTCCGCAATACAAAACTGGTTTCTTCTTCAAACATTTTTTTCTCCAAAGGCATTTAGACTTTTAAAATAAAAGGTAAGCATGCTATCTACTTTCACTCTAAAATCAAATAATAAGTTTTTGTACTAGACCTACAAATTTACATTCAAACGTTTTTGACAGGCTGATTTGACTGCTTATTTAATGCTAATGGTGTGTAGTCTACCCACATTCAATTTTGAGGTCTCAGCTGCAAAAACCGTGACCCAAGAAACTCTCAACAAAAAAGATGCTGTCTTCGATTGATATTTTGCTGGTGTACTCTTAAGTGCACTACACATCAAAACAGAGCGACCTCCCTGAAATGTTATCGAAGTTTGATAATATTAAACTTGAATATAAGCTTTCATTGGTTAACAAAACAAAGCATAGAATCAAGCCTAAAAATGACTACCTTCAAAAGCAAAAAAATAAAAAGAAAAGAGTTTTTTCTCTTAAAATTAAGTTTTCTAACTGAAATTGCAATATTTCCATAATGACAAAATTAAAGAATTAAGATGCAAAATAAGTACAATTATTAATTCAAAGTACAGAGAAAATAATAAAATGTCTAATTATATTCCATGCATACAGTAGCTAAAAAATCTGGCAACTACTTTATTGCAAGAAAATTTAGCAATATGAAAATTTCGCAGTTTTTCGGTCGGCATATAAAAACCACAAAATTAAAATGTCGCGAAAAATGGATTTAAAGGTTAACCATGAAATTAAAATGCTGCGAAAAATTATTTTTAGGGTAACCACGAAATTTAAATGCATAAAAAATCCTGTTTTTTGGTGAAAACATAAATTAAAACAAAATTTCTTCTCTATTGTATCATAAAACATTCTTTTTTTCAACTACCATCATTAAATGCCGCGAAATACAATCCTGCCAAAAAAACCCGCAAAATTAAATGCCTGAAAAATTTTCATGACTCAAAATTTTCTTGCAATAGAGTAATTTGCAGCGCATCTGACATTGAGATAGGTAAAACAATGATAATACTATTATGCATAAGACATAGAATGTAAAAATGGATTATCAAAAGTTTATCGAAAATCGCAACAGCAATAGAACTTGAAATGAAATTCTTAACAGAAAGATGTATATTACAACTTAAAGTAACATTGTCATAAAATATATCTTTCATTGTCACATCGATTTCAATAATTTTCTCCAGTCCAGATTCCGAATAATCTATTTCTTGCATAAACATCATAAAATTTTTACTGAAAAATAAGTATATATATTCTCTTGCTGCTACAGCTAGTCCTTCAACAATCGGCAATGCAGACATGAAACGCAGTGACTATATATATCCAGTTTTTCTGTTTCATTATGATCATTCGGGTACTACTCAGCAGCTTATAGATATAAGTTCAATGTGCAATGAAATACATTTTCATGTTCTTGGGAAATGAAATAAATGTTTTCGAAAAGAAGCCATACAGCTGTCCAGTGTCTGTAGGATGCTTAAATTAACTTTATGGCCAACCACGAATCTTGTTGTCGAGCTTGATGTAATATTACGAACTACAAAAAAACGGTATTTTTCCAACATACATTATTTACTCTCTGTTACTTAGCTACTGCTAAATACAGTAAATAGAGTTTAGTGTGTGACAGCAGATAGTTTTATGGTTTTTTTTTCATCACTTATTGAAAAACTGAACGATCACTCATCTTTCTTCACATCTCTCAGCCCAGAAAAAGAAGCCACAACACTCTTTTATCTTGTAGCTACTCCATCATGCCATGAAATCATAAACAATTTGGCTAAAGTGAGAAGCTGTAAGCTGTTAAGGTATTCTGTCAGGGAGGAGGATAGCCAAGCTTTCCAGAATTCTGAATACAATGCTGCTATTTCTTCCCTCACATGGAAAAACAGTAACTAATCTTACTGCTGTCAGTTTTGCTTTAATAAACTGTTTAAACTTAAAAGTATTTTACCGAATATCTTCATAGAGCAACAGTTTGAGCATGAAGTGGATGCTCTTTTTTAGGTCTTTACAGCTAGCTAGCTACTTGGTAAAAGATGCTGCAGTTTGCTTCTGCTTCATAGTTCAATCTTTTCTCGACATCAAGTTCTTTGGCATGGTAAAAATAAGCTAGATGCTAAGATTCATGTTTTCTTCATTGACCTGCTTGCTCTTCTTTGCTTTGCCTGTTGCACTGCTTGCTGCTCGCCTCTGCTGCCTGCTATTTGACGATTTTACAAAATAGAAAGAATTAACAACTACGCTGGAGAATTTCGATAGAAGCCAATCATCATGGCGTATTTCTCGTTTTGTGTTCTGGATTCTAATTGCTTGCGCTTCAACGTTGATGTCGAAAAAATTTTTTCAATAATAAAAAAAAAGGAATATAATTTCCCGTGAAGCCTAAACCAATAGCTCAGCTTGAACGCTGACCTAATAATCAAAATCGATCGTTGTCAGACCTATACAGATACTTCCCTCTGCAGTTGATACGAGGCCAAATATAGTCTAAAATATAGAAAAGTAAGTGTAATAAATGAAGGTACACCAGGTGTTCCTGCTCAAAGTTTACTCACATAGATTCAGTACGTCTTTATCCCTCTCAAGAAAAATAACTGCTAAGATTTTTTCCTCTGAACCGGCAAACTTCCTCCTCTACTAAAATAATTTTCCCTTAAAGAAAGTCTTTACAAAATCCTGCCTATAATATGCGCATCAATTTTTAAAACTTCTACACCCTTCTCAGTCCTACAAGGTACACTTTATGTCATTATAATTACCATAGCAGCAGGGTATGAAAATAATTGGTTTCAAAATCTTGAGAGGTGTTCTGAAATATATACAGGTTTTATTGACTACCTATATTATAATGAGTTAATTTGGAAAGCTGGTCTTAAGTTGCATTGATTGGCTTCCTTCCTATTCCAACAACAAAAACTACTTCGTAGATATGTTTTTATAGAAAACAGTATTTGACTGCTCGTTGAAAAAACATTTTACCATTTAGAGTTCACTGGTATTACTGTTCTATATATGAGAGACATATCACTCGAAATACCGGTAGGAAATTAATTATAATTGGTTCATGTACCCGTTCGTAGAAAAACATTGTAGCAGCCTAGCAAGTTGATTGAGAAAACTTGAAATTTGAGAATATAGCCCTATTGAATTGTTAATTTCTTTGTGAGCTATATTTACCCATAGACATATAAACGAGATATATATGTCCATATATATGTCCATATCTCGTTTATATGTCCATGATTTACCACAATTCTTTTGAGCTTTTTACTAACAGCAAAAAAGCTTGCAGTTCGCAGAACAACAGCATATAGAACTGGAACCCAAAAAGCATCAGCGATATTAATATTTAAAAGTAAGTCACTAATATCCTATTGCAGAAAAAGATTTTTGAAAATCAGGGTAGATCCACGGAAGATAACAAATAACGTACATTGCCAATTTCTTATATACCTTACAAATGGCAAATCAACATCAATCTCTTATCATTTTTATCACATTCATCAACGACTTTTTCAAAGTATATTTTTAAAAGCAAAATGAAAACACACGTTCGAAAATACATTCCAATGTTTTCTTTCACAAGGAATCCCCACAGAGGAATCCCCACTTGAAAAAGGTTTATGACAAAACCTTTTTTTGAGTTTTTGAGCTAATAGTGAGAGTTTGTAAAAACTGAAGTAGTCTTTGGTAAAAACTTAAATTAGGAACTGCAATAACAAAATAACCCCTAGTCATTCAGCTTCAAGGTTTTCTCCATAAGTTTTAAGTTCCTAACTGATCAGACAATATTTGCTTAGTTTTACGTCCAAGCAAAGAAAAACCACTAAAAATCGTAACAAAAAGTTAAAATGTATGCTTAGAAAGGTCAAAACGCTCACAGTGTTAATATTGTTAATGATGATGATGTTCTAAAACCTCTTGGTCATTTTAGCCCGGCTTGGTATTTTGTCGATATTTAAACGTTAAAGTATGGAAATACGTGTCTTTTTTCCGTGGTAAAATCATTGTATACGCACAATGGTTTTAGCTCAAGGATCCTTACAAGGGTTTTAGCTCGCTGAGCAAGGCAAAATGTCGAGACAAAAGAACGTTTGTTGTTTTTCAAAATATAAGAGCAATCCGAAATTCTTTTCTTTAAAATAATATATTACAAATTTGCTAGCTACGATAACTAGAAGAAATTTAAACAATTATATAAAAAAATATTTGGGTCTTAACAATATTTAAAAATTCATTGTCTTAATTATTTTTGTCTCGGTTGTATAAATAACCCATATATAAGAACAACTATATCTAAAAACAACAATATGTACGGATTTACAAGCATAAAAAGAACGTATAGCAAAATTCTGCCAATATTTTAACAGTTACTACCCTTTCCTGCATATATTGTTGACTTGATTGGGACCATAATACGGTCTACTAATAGACGCAACACTTGTGTACCACCAAACTATCCACCACGACAAACAAGTGAATTTTTCCTACCTTCCTTCGATTCTCTCTATTCGAGGGTCATTTTCATCTGGGTACTTTAAATCTTTTATTTTTGAATGTTCAGTAATCCAACTAATATATTTAAAAACTTTTGTATAGATTGGATATTTTTTAATATAATCTTGACATACATTGTCTTTTAAAGAACCCCAGGATAAGATTCCTCCAAGATACCATTTATTTGTGGTTCGATCGAAAGCAATAAGTCCACTTCCTGGTATGCTTCTACAAACGTCTGGTGAAGCAACAGTTGCATTAGTGCATGATAGCTCTGATGGTATCAGCTTTCTTCTACCATCAGCTGTTTTATGTAAGCCAGAGTGTAGCGAAATATGTGTGCTGTTGATATGACTTTTACATACATTTTTTGGAGCGATTTTTTCACATCTTTCTGTAGGACGTGATATAGTATAACGCTTTGGATTTGGCCAACCGATTGTAACTACTGGTTTTCCAGGACGAAAGAAATTTTTGTGGCTGAAACAAAGTTGCATACAATACAGAAAATCGTTCATCTACAAGAACAAAATAGCTGTTTCTAAAATCACGTAGTCTAGAGATGGCGTGGTGGAGTATTGAAATTCAAAATTGTTTTTTAGAACCAAATACATATTTTTAGCCCCAGAAAATTGTCCCAAATATTGGATTTTGCTATAAAAAAGGGTAAGGCTATGCATATATTTGCAGAATTTCTGTAAGTTTTCATGAAAGCGTTTAGTCTGACCTGTTTATCTTTGTAACAAAAATTCCAAGATTAAGGGACGCAACCTCATTCTCCAAGGGCTGCTGAAAATAGCATAAATATTTGGTGTAAGATAAACACCTTTGTTACAAAACGTTCAACAGCTCCACAACTCTATAACGTTTATAAGAAAAAGCTTAAGATTATTGAACATGTTTTGCAAGTCTTGGGGACGTCCGTATTTATGTCATTGATTTTCCGGGTAAATCAAAAAACTGATTTGATGTTGAGAAATTCACGAAAACTCTTATTTAATATAAAAATAATAAAGTAACTTATCGAGTACTTTTCCCAATGAAGTTTAAGTAATAAAATGGATGTTGCAGATTAGCATACAAAGCTTACTATTTTATACCTTTGGATACTAAAGTCATTTAGACTATGGGAATGTGCAGCAGATAAAGTGAGCGTTTTTCCTGAAGCACAAGCTCTGGGCGTATTGGTTATATAAACAGTCGTGTGTGCGTTAAGGAAACTTTTAAATAAATAATAGATCAGATACCTCTTGAGTTCTGGTAGGCAAATAGGTTGGATGTATTTTGTCAGCGGCACGGGACGGTTCAATTTTATCAAAGCAATATCCGTGTGCAAACCGTAATCAAAACGACGTCCAACAACGGATTTACTTATCTGAAAATTAAAAAAAAAAAAAGTTTGTAAAATATTTATTTTTTATAAAAGGCAATTAGCTGAAGTCACACTGAGGACTATCTAATTTAAATAGATCATTTAAATCTTTTTGAAACAATAGAAAACAACTGAAGTTATAAAATTTTGATAAACATGACAAATATTGATGCTTAGCTTTGTATTTATTTGATATCTGGTACAAAATTTTATGGGCAGAATATTTTTTTTAAGACTTCGATAAAATTTAGATAATCTATTTAAATTAAGTAATCCTTAGTGTGACTTGGCCTATTAAATTTCTGTATATTAAAACACTTTTTAATATACAGCACTTTTATTAATATATTAATTTACCAATTTATTAATCCCATGAAAAAAGGGTCAGTACTAATGTTGCAAGACTAGCGACTCATATATTGATCGGATTAATATATTGATTTAGATTAATATATTATTTTCGTATGACTTTGGGTAAAGCTATACGGTTTTTAGTTAAGTTTTAACAATAAAAGTAATAGGATAATAATAATAAAATGAATTCATACTGTTCTCTCAGCAAACCCCCGTTCATTCTTGTATTGTTTATAATCATGTGTGCCCAAAACCACTTTCAGATTTCCAGGTCGTCCATAGCGCTCTTCTGCATCTTTGATGCAATGCGTTGCTAAAGGAGTAATTGATAATGTTAATTAATGAATCATTTGCATCAGGAGGTAGATTCTGAAAAAAAATGATGAGGTTATTGAAGTAAACCTACATGTTAATGCCCATTGATTACTGATCAACATTCCAGAGCATATAAGATCTCCTTTGTCATAGATTGCAAGGAGCCATGGTTGGAATAAACTATCAGATGTTTTTCTGTGTGTACCTCTCATGCAATTCTCCATTCCAGGGTTGTTACGACTTGTGCGTCCACATGCTGTAAAAGAAAGCATCAGTACCCTTGTACAGAACGTGCAGATATATCTTAGACGACAATACCAAGGAAAGAGAAAAGCTCGATAACCCTTTTCAAGTTATCATTCATTTCACTTCATACAAGGAGTTGCTTAAGGAGGCAAATCTATTAATTTCTTTGAAAGGATTGGAGAACTTTTGGTTCTGGAAACATTTATTTTATTATATCTCTTATATTAGTTTTCTTTGTTGCTTTTATTTTCTTAAGATTTTTTTTTCTGTTTTTTTTTGTCAAGGTAACCCTTGGAACTATATATTTTGTTTTGGTGCTCCCCTATGAGACAGTAATGAATACATTTTTTGGTTAGCTTACTTGGCTTACGTGGGTTTGTAAATAATTTCTTTTTCTTCTCAAAAACTGAACCCATTTTTCTTTTCCTGGATTAGAAATAGGCCATGAACCATTTCTTTTGCTTTCTACGGCATATTTAGCAGCCTTGTCCAACTTTCATTAAATAAAATTAGCAAAAAAAACAATGTCTAATTTATTTACCATTTATTGATATTTTGATGTTTTATCCCTTTACGTTTTCATGCATCGATGTGCAACTTCCTAGCCCTCTGAATTTTAATGCCTTTAGTTCAATATATTTCCAAAAACTAAAATTAAAACTATTTACAATATAAATCAGTAATTTTGGAACAATGAGGTAGCTAGATAAATAAACATTGATCTAAGAATTATATATAACTGTTTGCTGTCAATACTTGTACAATTTTAGAAAAACAAACTTGTTTGCAAAGAAAGTAGCAACTATGTTAATAGGCCAAAAATATTTGTTAGTTTTTCCGTTTTTAGGTTTCTGTAAACCTTTTTTTAATTGTGTTTTGAAATAAAAAATGAAGTTAACGATTTCAGCGAAAAATTTAACCTGTCATTTCTCTAAGCAACAGAAACCTTGAAAAAGAAGCCGATAGTTATCATTTGGTAAATTGTGGAGTAAAATCAGGAAATAATTAAGGTGCTGTTTCGTAAATTCCAAATTACAATTTTTTAAGAAAATTGCATCATTGAAAAAATTTAAGAGGAAATTTCCATCGTGGGAATATAGTTTTAGAAAAAAAAGAAATGAAAAAGATTAAATAAAGACTTTTTTATCATTTTATTTAAAAAAGCATTTGATTCGACAAAATGTGGCCATCTTTAACTAGGACAACAAATAAAGCCAAAATAAAGCCATTGGGCGACTTTAATCAAGAACACCTTCACAACAATTTTGGATAGAAAGTATGACATATGTATTTTAACATATTGTTTTTTTGGTATTCTTGACTACATAGTATTTTCTGGATAAAATAACAGTAAAGACATTTTGGAAGACAGTGGCTGTTCCAGCATTAGTCTTAGTGAAAAAAAGAAAGTTTTGATCTATTTCTAGATTTTATAAAACGAATAACCTTCTTTGAAGCCAAAAATAGAGACGATCAACAGTATGGAAAATATTTTTGCGAACTACATGTGTGCAGTATATAAAAACCTCAAGTGAATACGAAGGAATACGAAAATCAAGTCTATGTTTATAATAAAAACACCGCATGTATGTTTTTCTAGAAAGTTTATATTCGAGTTTTTGGCTCCTCATTTGGCTATGGCTAACGAACATTGCATTTCTAAGATGTAAACAAGATAACATCTATTTCAAGTGTGTTGGATTAGTATGTTTTCGTTGATAATCTACCAAAACCCCTGAGCCAATTTCGAAGCGCAAATATTGGTAAACCTGCAAGTAAACAAATCCTTGTCAAATTAACTTCACATTCAAAACTTCCTTTCTGAAAGTGAGTAGGTTGGAGAGAGTGCGGAAACTAAAAGCAGTTCACTTTTACGTTGCAAACTATGCATAAAAGCTAAAATATATCAACAAAGATTTATACCTACTTTTAGCGCAGTACGCGTCCCCTCCAGTCCATGACCCATCTTCTTTACACTCCATTACTCGAGATCCAAAGATATCGTGAAACCAGTCACAATGAATATTGATTTTACTTCCAGCATAATATTTCCCGCCAACAGTATCTGTGCCATAGCCGTTCTTTGGAAAATTGTATGGTTCTGGACAATAAACTCCTTCAATAAAAGTAATATGAAGATTATTTTAAACTTCATTTGTAGCCATGCTTTAACTTTGTTTTATCAACTTTAAAACATTTCTTCCTCAGTGATCCAAAGACTAAAAGGCCAGAAAATTGGAAGCACACCAGATAGGATCTCACCAGGTCACTGAGGCAAGGTGTCTCAAGCAAGGTCAAGTGCAATGTGGAAGAGGGCAAAGAGGCCAAGGGCAATGAGGGCAAAGGTAATCAGGACAAGTGCAATCAAGACAATTGTCTAAATTATCTTTGCTATATGGTCATTTTTTAATTTTTTTAATACACATGCAATCTGTACTCTAATGTTAAAGATCGGTTGAGAAATACAATGTGGAAATATGTTGGAAAGAAATAAGGAACTGAAATAACTTACTATTGCAACTCGGTCTTGAGCCAGTCCAGTTACCTGTCAGTTCTTTTTCATCGAGTAAACATTTTCTTTTACTATCTCCTACCAACTTGTAGCCATAATGGCATTTATATCGTATAGTTTCCTCCACTTTAAACGTTGGTTTCCCCAAGATAACTCCATTTAAGGGCGGTCGTAAAGCCACACAAGAAATGGCTAAAAATATATTGAAATTGACATGTAAAAGGTATGGAGAAAAAGGTTGTGGTACAAAGCTTTTGTGCGAAAATATGTTAACATTACTTTTTCCATTTTTCTAAGGATTATTTTCCAAGGTTGAATTTATGCTCGCTAACTTCGAAACAACAATCATTTTTTTATATTCTTTAGAAAACTCTAGAGTCTATCCCAGATATTGAATTTGCGGACGCAAAAACCTAAATATTTTTTGCTGAAAAAATTAGTGAATTAGCGGCTAACATCTTGACAAAGGGGCCTTTTCCGCAATTTGTAATGGCTATTTTCTCTTATGGACTTGACAATTCGCCTGCTTTGAGAAAAAACCTGGCTAAAATATGCTTTTTTTCGCTTTGTTTCTTTCCTAACAGTTGTTTGAAATTAAGTTTTGGGTCTATCGTCAATTTTTCCTTACTTGTTGCAAAATCAATAATAAAAGGAGAAGTGATTATTGTTTAGACAGACTAGACTAATGGAAATTTTGTCAATAAATGATAACGACTTTTTTTAAAAGCCTAGACTTGGTGCTTGTTTTTCCTTCAGAAATAGTTATTAAGCAAGCGTAAAGCTCAGCATGTGTAGTGATTGAAAGCTCAATAATGTCTTCATTGACAGATCACTGATTTCTTACCTTCAAGCCAAAACTTTGCTTTGAAACCTTTGAATTCTTTTGCATGGTCGGAGAAAAATTCTATAATTGCCCAATTCGAATAGGATTTATATTTTCTTGGTTTATCTTTCCCACAATATGGTCCGATTTTCCTTCTTTCGTCTTCAATGTAAACGTAGTCGTAAGGACATCGAACATCTTGGTGCTCTTCAATTTCAAACTTTAAATAAATGAAAAATAGAAATGTCCCGAAATCGAAGTAAAATTAATAAGTAAAACTAAAATAAGCAATTAAATTGTCAGAATATTATAAAATTGAAAGTAGTAGGTAAGCAAATAAGAATAATTTCCGTAACCTTAATTGAATAAATGGACTGTCATCATGATCATAATCATGAGTCTATACAGTATATACACGTATGTCAGTCTGATGTTATATCATTAGTCGAACCTTAATCACTTTTTAATCTACTACTATTATTCACTACCAATAATTATTCACTACTACTAATAATACTACTAATTATTCGCTACCCACGTGTTAGCTATTACCCTATAACAATTGAAGGGGGGAGCCTTTAGTAAGAGAGAATATCAAAAATGTTTTGCTACATTAAAGCCTAACAACTCGCTTCCATAATAGAAAGGAGAAGATGCAATGCAAACCTACATCCTAGGAAGAAAACTTACATCAGTGAACTCCAAGTGAATAAAGTAGCCTTTTCTTGCAACAATATGCCATTCACACACAGCAAAGTGAGGATAATTATTTGGATATTCTGGTGTGCTGATTATCCCTTCTTCTACTTGCTCGAAAATGTGTCTGCATTGGACTATAGAAAAGCAAAATCTATATTAAGATTCTAAGAATGCTGATATTTTAGATTGTGTTGAAAAAGCACCAATATAGCTACTCTGCTATTTAACAAAGCAAGAACTAGTTTTCTCTTCTTACCAAGAAACATAACATCACATAACATAAAAATCACATCAAGGAAGTTAAAAGAAAGGTTTAGGAGGCTAGTCTCTGCAAATCAGTAATAAATTAGTAATTACTTTCCCATAAAATTTTCTTTAAATAAATCAAAATGTTCAGGGAAAAGACGATTCGCCTTGTCACCTCCTGGCCTTAATTGAGCAGCCTGAAGTTCCACTTACCAGCACATGTACGCTTGTCTTCTCTTAATTTGTACCCAATTTTGCACGAGCAGTAGAAACCACCCAAAAAATTGTGACATTTATGTTCACATCCGCCGTTCTTGTGTAAACATTCGTTCACGTCATCAGCAATAAAATGAGCATCAAATCCTCGTACTGAATCCTCGTTTGAAAAATCCGTTGATAAAAATAATTCTAATTTATTATTATGTGAATATATAGGGTCAATAGATGGTGCTTTATTGACATCTCCCACTTGTTTGGAATTACTATTTGGTCTTGCACCGCAATACTTTCCAATCGTTCCGTTCGAGGTACGCACTTCCACAAAGTCATAACTGCAAGAATCACTCCATTCTAGCTCAAACTCTGTAAATGTTAGTTTCAATGTATATCCTTTAGGAACCTTTAAAATCCACTTGCAATTTAAACTATTTGGGTACATGCTGGGATATTTGGGTGAAGTGATGCGTCCATGTAAACCTATCACCTTGGACCCACATACCGCAGCTAAAAATTAATATCAAAGTTTGAGTGAATAAAGGAAAATCTTTGTCTCTATAGTCAGCCACCCACCCATTTCTGAAGATACCAAACTTTATCTATAGGTATATAGCTTCCAAGTACCTTTTTTATCAAATGTCTCTTTTTATACTTTGATAAGGCCTTAAACGTAGTCTAGACTTTTCAATGATGTCACAAGATGTTAAAGTTCCTTTAGTGGTGATCAGGCTATTAGAAGTCGATTGAATTTATAAGGGAAGTTCGCCAACAATCTAAGAAAATTTAGTAACCATACAGTAGAATCATGGAAGAATCTTGCAATCTCATTAACTTTCCTTGTGGCTTAAAAGTCCCTTTTGAAATTTTGATTACTTTTTCATTTCTTGAGAGTATCTACGGAAGTCAATTGCAAACGTTTGTTTTGTTTTTTTTGCTTTTTTTTAAGATCTAAAATTATTCATTACCTCAGAGAATGCAGAAAACATTAGAAGGAGGAGTTCGACACAAAGATTTCTAACAACACTCCTCCTTCGCTCCATGTAATTGTGTTTTTAATCTTATGTAAATTCGATGTTAGTAGGCTTTCTTGTTAACATGTCAAAATGATATGTCAATAAAAACTTGTTGTGAAACTGCGCTTCAATTATTAAAATAGCTCAAATAATGCTGGTGTTAAATCTCTCGAAAATAAATTATTAATATAGGCACGCGCTGTTAAAACCAAAACCTAATTAAATTAAAAGTATCCGGTATAAACCTTGTTTAAAGTCGTTAATTTCGCTACATGCACGTTGCTTTGACAACACTGTCCTTTTTAATTAGACGATAAAAACGATATGTTGACAAACTCCACCTTAGCCAGCCTCTGTTCAATAAAAACTCCCGCCCAAATTAAATCCGATTTATTTTACATCATCGAGTCATTACTATAAGGATTTTTGTAAGACAAGACTCATATACTTTTTTAAGAATATAAATGACCACAAAAGGCGTTTAACTTGAAACTGTTATAATATTATAGTACTGTATGTGATTTCATTTCACTTATCAAATGTCCAGGGCGTCGAAAAAAGGCGGCAATTAAATTCTAGTGATTTGTATCAAGTTTCAAAGAATGAAAACCGCAAGTAAACATTTTAACTTACTGAATGAAAGTTACGTTTTCAAATGTTATTTTGAGTGTGCCATATGTTTATTTATTCATATTCATTATTTACTGTGGACATAATCATCAACGCTAAGGAATAAAAAAATTGATAAATAAAAGTAAAAAGTTATTAAAGTCTATTTTGACTATCTTTACGAGTGACGTTACACCAAGCTTTCTGGCTCACTCTCACTCTGGAGTTATAAAGAAATGAAAAAAGTTTTTTTAAACCAAGATTATTCACCAAGGTTGGGTACAAATTAGATTGCATAATATCAAGATAACATTAAATATTTGAATTTCAATGGCCACAAAAATTTCAAAATTTGTTACTCGTTTGCACCTGAAACTTCTGTTGTTTTTTTTCGTTAAAACAAAGCCTTCAAATAGTTAATACAAAATAGCATTATGCAAATCTTATGTTCAAGAAAAAAAAGCAAAAACATACCTGATTTCCTAGCACAATGTATCCATGCCAGCTGATAAATGAAGCAAATGATCAAAGAAAAATGTAACCTTAAAATCATTTTTTTTTTTTAACTTTTCTGATATAATGTATTAATAATTCTCTACAATAAAACAAGGCAACTATAAACATGTTGAAATTCTAACTTACAAATCTATTATTCTAGCTAACAAAATGCAAGTACATTGGTGTAAGTAAAGAAAACCCAAAACCATATGGCGAAATGAAATGAACACTTCCATAAAAAAAGCTTCGCACCTAGAAAAAAGACATCACACCTCGCAAAAATGTTGGTGCAGACTACGAAGAAAATTGTTAGATAATTTCTTTTTTTTTTTTTTTTTTTTGCTCTTGCCTTCAAAAAGTTGTCTAAGATAATATTTCAGAAACTTGAAGCTGTATGTCCTTCCGAAATTGAGGCATTTTTAGCTTACTTAAAATTAAAGGATTTGGGCCCATCCGTAAAAACTAATTTGAGGATGAATTTATCTGTAAAAAAGTTTATAGCTTCAAAATATAGAACATTCATAGACATTCCAAGGGGAACCAAATGTCTGGTTATCTTGTCAATCCCATGTTGAAATGTTTTTTTTACCATAATTATTATCATTTTGCTAAAAGCATTTTTAAAACATGGTATCATTTTAAGGACATAATATTAAATTATAACGCAAGACATTCAAAGTATTATAAAATTGTTATAGTCTGTTGCTTAACTTGTGTTTAATGTTTTAATCGAGTATGTTTTGGTGAGTTTATTTATAATTCTTTATGTGTATAATAAAATATGTTGAATCAATGTTTTGAATATATTCAGATGACCACAAATAAGACAAAGTAATGACAGTGGTAAGACGCGTTATTAGATTGTCGTACGATCTCTTTGAAAATATATGGTAAAAAGTGCTATGGACTAGATTGAAATTGTTCTCATTATAATCGGTTAATATATTATTGAAAACGAAGATATCATTGATACAAAAAAAGCAAAGAAAGCAATTAAAAAATAAATTTCTATTGCTAATCTCTCTATCTCTATTTTCACATCTTCTACTTCATCCTTCAGACAAAATCGAATTCGTGGAGTTCGCACCCACTTAGTCTTGATATGCATTATTAATTCAATAATCTCAAAACTACAAATAAACTTTTTTCGAAAACTAAAATACTTTGATGCAATTATTTACTTTTTGTAACTTCCTAATCATCCGCCACATGCTGCAGTGCCAATATAATTACGTCTTCTAAAATGTGTGCGTAATTGGCAGAAAGTAAGTCGAAGTGATTTTTTGTCTGTAATAGATTTAATTTATCCGACAACACTTATTTAAGATAAAGTTTTCGCTCTTTTATTTTCGCTTCAAGTAAGCCTGCTTATTGAACTTCCTTATTAAATTATAGATATTTTGAAAATTAAACTGTCGTTGAAAATTATGACATAAGCTTTTCTTAAATAGTAATAGCTAAACACCAAAAAAAAATATTGAAAACAAATTGGGAAATGAAATATAAATATAATTATACTTTAAAGAAAGAGAATTTTCTAGATCCTATACAATGCACATTTTTTAGCATCGAAAATCTACAATCGTGGACAAAACTGAGCAGTTTTCAGATTTTCACTTTCCATTTGTCATGTCATTTTTGAGTAACGAAATCGCGGAAGGGCAGTTTTGGTGATTCCCCTTTGTAGCCCCCCTTAAGGGCTACAAAAACAGCCAAGAAGGGAGCTGGCTGGTTTTCATCCATTCACCCAAGAGCCCAAGGCCCATATAGATAAATTGCGCGATAAAATTGCTGTCTTGATAAGTAAAAGTACCTCCTTTCAATTATCGCTTGTGGTTCAGACTTATACTGAAAAAGCTCGAAATTGTTCCAATATTTTTGGCCAGGATTGTAGTTTCTGTCAATTTTTGTTGATAAACTTGCCTAAATTATTGCGTCAGCTAAAATCTGAAATATGCAAGAAAAAAGATATAAAACTCCACTAAATTTTTTTCCTTCAATCTTCTTCCTTCCTTATTCTTCTCCATTCAAGATTTGAGACTTGGAAAAAAAATTATCCAGATTCACTTTCTCTGCTGATGTTTTAAGTCCGTCGTTCATAAAATTTCAAACATTACTTCACCAAAATACCACAATGTTGTTCCAAGTTACATTTTCAAAAAGAAAACACAAGTAATCCAGATTGCACACTACATAATTCAGTAAATTACGTTTGTTATCTAATGGGTGAATTATTAAATGAACTTATTTACTTAGATCTTTTTAAACGATCTGTAAGTAAAAATACTAATAGGTGAACTCCTCTAAAATATCATGTGTCACGCTTAAAGAGCCAACATAAACATAGATTTCAAATGACAGTTTTGAAAAGTGGATATTACAATGACGTCATTACTTGATTTATATAACAACGGTTTAGTTTTTGTTTGTCTCTCTCAAGTATAGCTGCAAGTATAAAATACCAAATTTGAGGTGTTGCACTTATTAAACAGTGATTTCACTCTAGTGGATCTAGTCATTCAAAAATGTATTTTAAAATTCAGGACCGGCAGATAAAGGGGTGGCAAGAGGGGGGCACTTTGGGGCCAGCTTAACCCCCTCCCCCCACTTTGAATATTTCTGAATCTTTTTTACAAACTTGATTTTATGTTCTTTATCGCATTTTGATTAACTAAACTTTTTTTGCCTTTGGACTCCTCACCCCGAATGGTTATCTGGCGGCTCTGTAAATAAATTCTCCATTAGCGTTGAAATGAGGAGCTATTTTAGATTGGAATGGCTGCTTTCCTGATGACTTAATCTATATTTTATATTCAAGTTGATAAAGTAATTGTGATTGGCTACGAACAGTAAATAATGTCTAAACAAATTATATTAAATTTTGACTTGTTTAATGATTAACCAATCAAATATTGCCTTCTTTTCAGCTTCTGTACTACTCACTAAGACCTTAGTTTGTTTCGAGCATATACTGCAAATTATAAGAGCAGATACTTTGAATAATGACTTGGTTTTCAGTTTGTAAATTTGCAGAAGAAATGTTGTCAATCTTTAATAGCTACAAACTCCTTTGTCCCAGGTATTAATCTTGTTCGAAAAATTGCATCGTAGCTACTTGCAATAACAGCCAACCAGCAATAAATTACTTAGTAAAGACTGCTTAAGTTTAGTTTTTTATTTTAGTATTAATTTTAAGAAATATTTATTGGAATATTACAAATATTTACGAATGAGTTAAAATTCCTTCCAACAACAATTGGTGAAAATTGGCTTAGTATAGATGGATTCATAAGCGATAAAATAAGAAGCTGCGGGTAAAAGTAGCCTCACTGCTTATCTAAAGTTCAAAAAAATAACTCGTGTCAGATAGGGTTGAAAAGATGAAAGGGCTCCACAGCACAATTTTTAAGAATGTTTGTGTTCCCAATACACTCAAAATAACGTATGGACTTTAAAGAGGAAGCGCGACAACACGTAACGTTTCGCGGAAAGTCTTGTTAAGGTATTTGGAATATCGAATAGCAATGTTTAAAAATTCATTTTTTTTGAAGAGAGCATAGCGGTATCGTCTTAAAATTTATAAATAGTAAAATGATGTATAAATATCCATCTTATCTCTAGGTGGTAAGGTTAAAAAGGCCTGGAAAAGTTTCTATATTTAAATATCTTAATGTAAATAAAATTGATAATAGGAGAGAGATCAGATGATGATTTAAATTTTATTGTTGCACTACAAATTAAACAACGGCACGAAAACAATCTTACAAAGGAAAGTAAACAGATATTCAAAGAATGATCAGAAAGCACGAAACTAAAAACAAAATACTGTGTCGCAATGTTAATAGCGCATGAAAACCTGTCATGTATATTAATCTCTTTACCAACAATTAAGACAAGCGCTGTCGAACTAACGTTTTCAACTGTCAATCAACCTTCCAAAAGTTCTGTTACCGCATCATGCAACTTAATGTAGTATGCAATTTTTTTTTTTTATTTTTACATAATGCGCTTTACTTGGCGTTCCTTTTAAGTTCCTCTCTTCAAATATTTGAGACGGTTTAAAAAGGTTACGAAATGTAATTCTATACCCATTTTGTCTAAAGTGGCTAGTCTAGACAAGAACACAAACTGACTTAATTTCAAACCAGATATAAAATCTCCAGCATTATAAACGCCCATTCTAAATTGTATGGTAAATGTAAATGTTTCTTAAATGTCTGTAAGGTATTTGAACAATATGTTTAAACAATGGCAGGTACTGGCCTAGTAGAAGTGTATAGATTATAAAGCTGAAGCCCAAAAATCATATTATAACAGCCAGCTACACGAAAACGTTTTGGGAAATTCTAAAAACAAAAGTAAACATTTACATGGAAAACATGTAAAAGATAGACAAATTATCTCAGAAACATTTAAAGCCTGCCAAATTGCAAAAACGTAGTGAAAACGTAGCAAAAACGTAATTCTATCATCTAGTAAGTTTGAAGAAGCCAAAAACTAACATTTCATATTTACACCCTGCTCTAAATTTAACATGTATCAGTACAGTAGAAATACATGCACTCTAAAACTGTAGCTATTCTAACTGATAGTCATATGCTTTTAACCCATGAATATAGTTGCTTGCTATTAAAACATGTTTCAATAGGATAATGAGAAAATCATCTTTACTACGAGTAGTATCATTCAGTAAATTTTATCAATGGAAATATGACGACACAAATATTTGATAGTGAGTTTTAATAGCTCACGATGTTTTCATTTTATACGTTGATAAAAATCCGCAACCGTATCATTCGTCATATCATATCATATTTTTGTTCACTCAAAAAAAAAAAGATTTTTTTCTCTTTGTAAAGTTTTCTGCCATCTCTTCAATCATTTCTCCTAGTAGCAAAAGCGATTTGCCCTCAAATTTTTAAAACCATTTTTTGAAATAAAGTTTTAACTGCTAAAATATGGTAATTAACAAGTCAATGACTTTAAAGCCCTAAAAGTCTTAAATCTTTCTCAAAGCAATATAATGAGCATCTAGATTTCATGAATGCTGGTCAAAATTAGTACATATTTTTAAAAAACTTCAAGTATTCTTCTTGATTTCCTTATATGCATCCAAATAGTTGGTCCCAAACTCCAATTTCATTCTAAAATACTGAAATATGAGAGTTCACAACAATTACATCATACAACTCTCAACTTGAAATACTTTTAAAGACTGAATGAAGTAGCATGAATTTATGTTCTATCTTTTCATTTACACCAATTTTCTAAACAAAACATTAATCCACTTTCATAAATTACTAAAAACTCATTAAGGAGCACCCATTATCTGCAGAATATCCTGAGTAAATTAGAGAAAACCCATATTATATAAAAGCATTCAGATTAAAATAAGAAAAGCCGTATTTCAAATAGGCACATTTCTACGGCACGTTTTGGATTTGGATAGAAGCAGCCATAAGAAAATTTAGCCGTTACTTGTTTATTTTACACAAATTGGCAAATAGGCTTGGCGTGAAGCGATTCGGGCTTTCAAAAATATTGAAACAACAAAATTTGTGCCAACAAGGAAATTGACTTAGCTGAGCAGACGCGATTCCATTAACCTGATTTTCCAAAAGAAACTTTTTACGTATTAAGATTATAAAACGATACAATTATAAAAACAAAAAAGTTAATACAAAAACCAGACAAAATATTTAAATGGCAGCAAAAGTCATGAGAAAGATACACTATCTGGCAAAAGTTTATTTTATCTGTCATTACTGAAATAAAAAAAGATATTACGTTACTCAATATTGCATTATTAAAATAAGACTAATATCTTTATCATACAATGAATGATTGTACAATAATTAAATTAAAATTCAGGATGTTATATGTTACGTATTGTGTCTTTATTTCATCATACTTCAACATTTTAAATCTCTAAATTAAAAGAGACATTGCCAAAGCCACTATCTATTTCTCATCTTTTATCGACATAACGTATCCGATAGAACCCAAGCAAATTCATTAATGAAGAGAAACAAGTCATTAAGCACGCGAGTGCTCAATTAGAGTTAATTTAATCTATTCAAAATAAATTATCCATTTTTAATTGCCTAAAGAAATCTGCAGTTACGCTGTCTCTCATGAACTTCGCAGATATGGATGTTATTCCTCCAAAGGACGGTACTATGTTGAAGTTGTGAGGTTTTCGCTTTATCATCCTAGTTACCTTTATAATCTAGTTTTATAATCACATCCTTATGACTGTTATGGTTTTGATTTACCATTTCACTTTTGACATTCTAATTTGAGTTTTCAGTTATCTGCTTACAGCTGGTGTAAATATCAAAAATATAGAGTGGGATTCCTAAAGCTAAGATGGGAGATTTGACAACAAAATCCAATTTTAGGAGCCATAGTTTTCCTGCAATAGTTGACCCATAGTGTTTTCTAAAACACTGTCAAAACAACGGAAATGAATACGTGCTTGGACATAGCTTTCTTTATTCCCTTTGCTCTATAAATAGGTATGACAATGTAACAAAATTTCACCTTTACTAAAAATGTACTTGTAAAAGTTGATATTATCAGACCTACTATGGTTCTAATGATTTTCAGTCTAATTTTTATATCCTTGTGCTATGGTAACAGTCAGCCAAGAAACAATATATACAACTTCTCACCCAAACTTTTAAAAGCAGAAAACTGCTGTATTTTTATAAACTAAGTGGAAAACCATAATAAAAATTTGTCTAAAGATTTTGAAATCTTTGCTAACTTGCCAGTAACCATGGACCCGTAATTTATAAAAAAAAAAAAAAAAAAAAAAAATAATAATTGCCAATGAATTAAAAAAAGTGTCTATTGCACTGCTTCTAATAATATGAAATTAACGTTAATTTTGTGGTGACTACAATTAACCTCGTTGATGTTAACGTTTTTTCTAAATATATCAAAAATCAATTGATATTTCTATTCCGCTAATAGCTTAATTGCTTCTTTAAATTGCTGTTTTGAAGCGCCGGGTTACAAGGAAAACTCCTACAGAAAATGGTCAATGGACAATCCCGTACTAGAGCTACGTTAAGAGGAATATACTAACCTCCCAACGTGTGCTATTTTAAAAGTGTAGAGTGAGAAAATATATATTACATAGAATATAGAGCTAAAAGCTAAGGAGATAGGGGATACATTTTTGAGTTTAGATGCCAAGTTAAGAATTTATGTCGCCCAAAGTTCTTAAAAAACAAAAATCGGTCTCAAAAAAAACATTAAAATTATTTTATGAAATTGTCAAATGAAATTTTGCCAGAAAGTATGTGCGACAGGTAAAATAATTACCAAATTGAATGTCCACACATTACTTATCAATCGACATTTAACGAATTGAATTTTATTGCGTTTGACATCACACCAAATAATTTTTTTCTTTCAAATTTTAACAAACAAATAATTTTTAGGGCTACGTTGCATTTACACCCTTTCCTTTCTGCTCAAAAACTTTGCTGTTACAAAATTTGAGCTATATATAGAAATTAAAAAATCTTAAACATTAGATTATCAACTTTGACTAGTTTATGGGGTGGAATGTTGCCAAAAAGTATCTGCGACAGAGGAAGTAATTACCAAATTACGTTGCAACACAATATTTATCCTTCAACGTTTAATAAATCTTAAAAATATACCATTATTGAGGGCTGTTTCATAAGAAATAAGTAACTTCCTCCTTAGCTTTTAGCGACAGATAAAAATCTTATACAGGGCCGTCCAGAGGAATTTTCGGCCCCGGGAAACTAAAGGCGTCCGGGCCCCTTATACTGGAGGGAGTAAACAAATTAACATTGATTGTCTACTTGAGAGATACAACTCAAATCAAGGATAATCAATGATTTATAATATATTGGCTGGGAAAAAAAGAACAAAGACCTTATAAAGAGAATCAGGACGCGTTTTACCCGAAAATCAGCCAAAGACCCAAAAACCTATTTGGGCCAACATTATGTATACCTTTGCTACATCTTAGATATTAAATGTAAGTTTTTTTGTATTTCAATTCTGAATCTGTACGTTAGCGTTCCCTCTTTAATGCTCTCAGCATAAAGGTTTTCAATGATTTTATATGGCTAACGTGCGTATCTGTTACCATCAGCCATCAACCTTGTTCCAAAGGCTTCTTTTCCTGCTCTGCGGCTTGAAGAAAGAAGTCATAGTAACGAGTTTAAATGAGCTGTTTTTCTAAAATGGATTTACGGAGGGGTTGACGGTGCCAATTTCGGAATATCGAAATCCATAATT